>JBAKBP010028752.1:0-28129 GCA_037953745.1 Lithodes maja | reverse complement strand
GTATGGGCTGAATTTCTTGATCGACGTCTCACCATTCTACCAAAATGTTAACAATATAGTATCGCGGGTCCTCTCTTTCATAAATCCGGGGGGAAAGAGCCCGCCAAAGTATCGAAGGCTTGAGGGAGAGGTCTCCCGATACCCCTTTTACAATAACGTTAAACAGGTGGTATCGTGGGTCCTCCCTTTCACTATTCCGAAGCGAAAGAGGGGGCCAATGGAATCAATCTTTCTATACGAAAGATTTTTCATGTGGCGGGCGTTATTGGAGTATTATCGGGAAGTTGAAGCAGAATTGGGTCTCACCATTCCTATCTGTACCCCACAAGGATTTGCGGAAAATCTTTTGGACAATGAAAGGGAGACACTTAAATGGCTAGCATTGGCTCTGACAGCTAACATGAATGAAATCTACCATAGCTAACTAAGCCTTATGTAAATACAATGTAAAACTCACCAAATTCAATTTTATTGATATTATCCCCATAACGAAATACCCCCATTCACATGGTGGGCATTGTTGGAGCACCATAGAGATGATCCTTATCTGCATATCATATGGATTTACGGACAATCTTTTGGATATTATAGAAAGGGCGACCACCACCTCCAATGGGATAGTCATGGCCTCCTCATTAGCAATAACAGAAGGTTCTTCTTCTCTGGAGGACATTATACGTATCCTTCGTTCGTCGTGTCCCAAATATAATTACCCCCATCTTCGTAAAGACGAGTGAACAGTGAGAAATATGGTGGTTAGTGAAGAAGTCCGAAAAATTAACTCAGAAGGATTGAAGTTGGTCTTTTAGCCATTAATGTGTTTCAAATTAATGTTTCCAGAGTATACCACGGGGGTACTCCATATTCAATTTAGTTAGGGGGTATACCACGGGGAGGTAAGACCAATTATACTCCATATTCAATTTAGTTAGGGGGTATACCACGGGGGTAAGACCAATTATACTCCATATTCAATTTAGTTAGGGGGTATACCACGGGGAGGTAAGACCAATTATACTCCATATTTAATTTAGTTAGGGGGTTATACCACGGGGGGTAAAGACCAATCATACTCCATATTCAATTTAGTTAGGGGGTATACCACGGGGGGTAAAGACCAATCATACTCCATATTCAATTTAGTTAGGGAGTATACCACAGGAGGTAAGACCAATCATACTCCATATTCAATTTAGTTAGGGGGTATACCACGGGGGTAAAGACCAATCATACTCCATATTCAATTTAGTTAGGGTGTATACTACGGGGGGGAATTACCAATCATACTCCATATTCAATTTAGTTAGGGGGTATACCATGGGGGGTAAGATCTATTCCTCCATTATTTCAGAGTGGGTTGTATGGTCTCTGGATAATGAAAAATATACTATATAGTGGAGATTAGAATTGTGTAAAGTGTATAAAAAGGATATGGGAAATGTACAAACTAGAAGGAATGGATTTTTTTGCTTTATTGGTGAGTTGTTGGTCCGCTAAAGGTTATAAAGGCAGGGGTGCAGTTGGGATTCATATTAGATAAAGTTTCTGATTGTTCAAATTTACCTGGTAAAAGATGTCTGGCAAAGTCACTGAGCGAAAAAGTGCACCTCCAGAATCCAAAAGACGATCCTGTGTCCAAAAATGGTACCAGTTCAGGCGTGGTTATATAAACAAACCACCAATGTACTCCCTATGCCTCAAACGCGGGGATATAGATAAGCTCGAGGCTGTGATTCAAAAGATTGACAATGTCGTCATCGACTCGGAGGATAACTACAATCAGCAGCCGTCGTCTCGATCATCTTACTTTATTGGCGGCACGGGCGATGTTATTTGGGCTACTAACATCCAAAGTAGATTCACCAAAAATCCAATATCTACCCTAAAGGTGGGAGATTTTGTCATGTGTCTGAGAAATGAAAAACATGATGAAAAGTATCACTTCGTTTTCGTCAAGAGTGCTGTGGAATCTTCTATGCCCGACAGTGTTGTAGCTGATCGCGTCCCCTGGATCGAAAGCGAAAAGGAGTATACGCTATATCGCTCGGACGAATTTAGTCAACGCCCCCAGAACCGGGTTCAAGAGGAGAAGGAGAAGAAGAAAAAGAAGTATCACAGATACACCTCTTCCAATGAACTCTCCATCACCGAGAGAGAAACCATCCGACTATACGACAATATAGAGTTCCAGTATTTGGAGCGAGTCAACAATGTCTACACCGCGGAAACTTACCCCTTCACCGATAACGGTGGTAGGAACTTTTTTCGAAATGCCGCCAAATATTACTTTAAAAATTACCCGAGGAGGAGGGTGGTTATTCACGGTCTCATGTGTGGAGGGATGGCGGAATGGATCGACATTAAAACCGGACAAATTTCGGTGTTGATGAAGCCTCAAGAGAAATTTGATAAGCTGCGCCACATGTTGTCGAATTATCCAACTAAATACTGGCCATGTGCCGTTTTCTTTCCCACTTTCATGACCGACATGCGGCTGAAGGGTGGTATAAATCTCACCCCTCTTCTCCTCGACTGCACACTTCTCCAATTACCACCATGGGAACGGGTTACTTCTAAGGATATTGCATTTGTGATGATGTTCGCGTTTGAGGAGGAGGTAGTGAAGAAAAACGAAGATGTCTCAAGCCTGAATTATATCACCCAACAATGTTTCGGTGTGCCTCCTAAATTTGTATTTCAGCATCACAAGATGTCTAAAGCCTGAATGATATCAACCAAGAATGTTTAGGTGTACCTCTTCCTCTTGCTCACTTAGTTCCTCTCTCAAAAGCAACCAAAGATTTTTTATATGGCGGGTGGGAAGTTGAAGTATAATTGGGTCTCACCATTCCTATCTGTACCCCACAAGGATTTGCGGACAATCTTTTGGACAGTTAAATGGCTAACATAAATAAAATGTAAAACTCATCAAATTCAATTTTATTGATATATTATCCCCACAACGAAATATTCCCATTCACATGGCACCATAGAGATGATCCCTATCTGCATTTTATAAGGATTTGCGGACAATCTTTTGGACAATGAAAGGGAGACACTATATTTTCTGAGAGGTTCGTTTCAAAGGGGTGCTTTGAGTGCCAGGTTATCCGAGGGATAGGTAGACAGGTGGTCTAGGTCACTCCCTTCAAAAAAAATCCATGCTCACCCAGCCCTGTCTTGTGTGTATGTATATATATATATATATATATATATATAGCTCCCCTAAACCCTCTGAGACCACACAACCCATACACAATGCAGTCACTACGTCTTTTGAAGTGTAAGGTGGAAATATCTGTAACGGGATATGTGCCCAGAAACTTTTCCTGGATTCTTCTACGATGTCTTCTTTATCCACATTACAAAGAGGAGTCAAGGTGGAAAAGAAACACGTTTTCTGGTTAAATAAAGTTTATTGTAAACAAAAATCATACCACACCGTGCACACACACGTGACGGAGGTGTGAGTAGTACGGCTCTAAATAAAAAAGGGTCGTATATAACCCCGAAGCGGCCAAACGATACTTATTGACCCTTACCATATTCGGATCGTGTCTAAATAAAAAAGGGTCGTATATAACCACAAAGTTATATTCTATTTTTCATTTTTGTTTTTCACCTCAATACCAAAATGCCTCAAGACACCAATCAACCTCCCCCTGTTGTGAAAACGGTTCCTGAATATACTGAGCTGTTGTTGACACTTGTTCAGGTTATTCACGAGTGTGTTGAGGTTGTTGCTGTTGGTCATGACAACGTGTCCAAGTGGTGGTGGTGGTGGTGGTGGGTGTTGTTGTTGCTGTTGTTGTTGTTGCTTTCGTTGTCTGGAGGCGGAACGTGTAACCATTCTGCCATCGTCATCGTCACCGCCACCGCCACAGCCACCGCCTCTCCTAACTCCCTCACCTTCCAAATCTAATTATTGTTCTTTGACAACATCAACATTAAATTTTTTCCTTTTGGTAGGTGTAGTAGGTTCATTCCTCATTCTCTTCTGTGTTGATAGTGGCTTCGGCGGTGTGGTGGTAGTAGTATTATTACATCTCCATGGTTCCCTAACATTAATCATTCTGGCTAAATCAGAGGTTGTTGTTGTTGTCCCAAGTCCAAAAGTAGCGGCTGGGGCCACCATATCCCTAAGTAGAGTAGGTTGGTTGTGGTGGGTTGGTTTGGTTGTAGTAGTCGTCGTATAAGTGACAGTAGTAGTAGTAGAAGCAGTATACTGGTGATGGGGTGGTGGTGGCAGCAGTAGCAGCTAGAGAGTAAGAATGGTATAAACCTCATACCACCACCCTTATATATATATATGGACGGACACCAACCCTCTAGCGGGCAAACAACTCACTGATTCCACAGCCTTTCTTGGCACACACCCGATTCGGCTCTAAATGGAAAAGGGTTGTATATAACCCCGAAGCGACCAAACCATACTGACCCTTACCACATTTTGATCGGCGAGTTGTTTGCCGTGGGAATCCCCTAGCTCATTATGGGTCAGACGGTGAATTTTATATCTTCACGACAGATGGGGCATTTATAGATAGCAAGAGTACAGGATGCACAGGTTACCATATGTGTACAAGGTAGGAATACAGTGTCCATCCTATTATCCAAACACACCTTACATAGGTAATCATCGGGAAATGATGGGGGTTTCTCATTCCTCTCTGGGAATTCTTCAACAGACTGGCCTCGGGTTGTTTCTTCAGATTGGTTCAGGGTAGCGGTGGTTTCGGGTGGTGATTGGTGGGTTGTTTCTTCTTCAGATTGGAGGTTGGTAGCGGTGACTTCAGATGGAGGTTCTTCAACGGACTGGCCGTGTGGAGTTGTTGTTTCTTCTTCAGGTGGGGGTTGGTGGTGGGTAGAGTGCTGCGGATTTGTTGTTTCTTCTTCGGATAGGGGTTGGTGGTTAGCTGTTTCTTCGGGTGGGGATTGGTGGTGGGTAGAGTGCTGCGGATTTGTTGTTTCTTCTTCGGATAGGAGTTGGTGGTTAGCGGTTTCTTCGGGTGGGGATTGGTGGTGGGTAGAGTGCTGCAGATTTGTTGTTTCTTCTTCGGATAGGGGTTGGTGGTTAGCGGTTTCTTCGGGTGGGGATTGGTGGTGGGTAGAGTGCTGCGGATTTGTTGTTTCTTCTTCAGACCGGTTCAACAATAATTCACAACGAATATCCCCTTCCATGTCCCGAAGTATAGCCTCTATGAATGGCTCCAGGCTAAAGAAGGGCAGGCCAGTCTGTGCCAATTTAGTTTTGAGGACCTCGCGAACCTTCGGTTCTGGGAATCCCATTGTCACCACAGCCCGCACCATATCCAGCTCCATTTATGAGTCCAATTCCTGTTCGGTGATAGGCGGAGGTGGCGCGGTGGTGGTGGCTGCTGGGCACATCTGATCAATAAATGCCTTACCCTTTGTTAATAGGACAAAGTTACAGTAGGGATACCAGCGAGCATGTTCATTCCAAGGAATATTATTGGTCTCCCAGTTTCGCAGACCGTTACCACAATGGAAACATCTCACGTGATCACTCAAACCACAGTAAAAGAAGCCGGCCTCGGATAATTCCGCAGGCTTCTGTTTCACACCTTTAGACCATCTAATATAGCTATCGAGACGATTTTCATACATGACATATTCGGGTCGTTTGGGATCACTATGTTTCGAGAGACCCATTGCCTCGAGTTGGTCGAGGGGGGGGGGGCAATTTCTCTCCGAGTATGATCCGGGCATATGACGATGTCCAGATCCGCAGACATCCTCGGAACGAATACTGATGGCCTTGGATTTCTTCCAAGGATATAGTCGGGTGATGATGTGACCCTGCTCGAGTGGAATATTTCCCACTGGTTCTCCCTTCACAAATGGACAGCGGGGGTAGTGACGTTGATGTTCGCTTCGTGGTGTATCGGTCTCCTCCCAGGCACCAACAATCCCCCTACAAAACACACAGGCGCAGTGATCCGATGTTCGCAAATAATAAAATCCATCACGGGCAAGGTCGATGGGGCTCAACCATAATCTTGGCCAGTCGATGAACGTTTCCAGTCATTCCTTTTCGAATCTCAGACTATCATATCCCAAAAATATCTTGGTGGGTCGCGTGATTTCAGCCATCTCCTTGAATCCTGAAAGAGAAATAATGAATTATTTTTACAGTCTTGGTGGATCATATTGGGAGAATCTCTCCGAAAAGGAGACTTATTTCATCCGAAGGACAATTGAAGGACAATTATAATAATATTTTCATTTTTTCCGCAAATTCGAGAAAAGCAGAAGACCTCTCCCGAAGAAAAAAACATGAATCGGGCTCAAAGTACAATAAACCTCCAAAGAAGAGATCGCTTAGCTTTAATGTGATGCCTCGACGCCGCAGTCATCATCAGATCAAGCTCTTTCAAAAACGAAACAAAATCTACCAAAGTTGAATGATTTACTTGAAATACCAGAAGATTACTGCTACTTGATAAAAAATGAACCAATAGAGGAATGCCCTATGTGCTACACTGAGATATGCCCTTCAAAATTCAAAGTAAATTCTCAGTCATTAACGTGTTCAATGTGAACTGAAAATATATTTTGTACCTACTAGGGATCATTTACACGCTAAAGGCGATAAAGTATTCCTAATAGGTTAAAAAATTGCGTCAAGAATGTGAGACGGTTAACTAATTTCTTAGATGATTGGGGTAGTAATATAGAGTGTCATATATAACAAATGTTATTGAATTTTAATCCTCCTCCGTGAAAACACATTACATGATCACTTAATCCGATATCTCATCATAGTCATCATCGTCATCGTCATCAGCATCGTCATCCTCATCCTCATCATCAATAAAATTAATAAACTCATCTACATTCTTTTGGTCTACCAATTTCTCTTCAACACATTTTTCTACAAAATCAATATTTTCCTCAGTCTTAGATGTATTATTATCAGGTAATATGATTTCTACTTCACCCTTTTCTCCCTCACCTATATAGGATTTAACATTATTTTTTCCTTTTTTAAATGATTTATTTCGATTTTTGAAAATGGCCCGCAACTTATATTGATTTGTTTTCCTCTGATCTAACATATTTTTCAAGGGGTCAATAATATTAGGTTTGAATAATATTTGTTTAGGATGATATTGTGGTACCCAAGATATATTAGCCAATTCAGATTGATATGATCATATATAGAGAAGATACACGCCTTTCTTCCCCCTTTCGGGGTTTTATAAATTATAGCCTCCCTTTCGGTCGTCATTAGAGGAATGCGATGCTGAAAGTCAATTTCGATATCCAATGATGTGATCATATCAGTTCTATTCACATAAAATCCAGTCACTCGAAAATTTTCGATACTATCGAGGAGATATTTTTTCATAAAATTGGGAATGGTGATACAGAATTCCCTCGATTCATTGTCGATAGGTTGATTGTCCTTCCGATAATGAAAACCGGGAACTCGCAATTTTGTTATTAGTGAGTAAATTGAGACACCGATCAAATATAAACCAATTTGATCTTGATTTTCACGCCTATATAAAGGACACACCACATATAAAACCATATCATCGTCATTTAACACAGGAAGACGGATAAACTCGAATTTTGAGTATAAAAGGGAGTCGTTGGTGTTGGCGATAGGTATAGTCATATTGTTTCCCAACCTAAATTCATTATTAGAATATTGATTCTTTGCAGCCTTGAGATTCTCCAGACGTTTCTCCAAGTTCGTTAGCGTCTTATTCTCGGTGGATTGAGATAACTTGCCACGTATTCTTGCTATGTCTTCTCTAATTGTATTACCTGAGTCTTCCATTTTTCCGAATAGCCTTGAAATGTTATATGGCTACGGCCCAAATAATGAATATTCTTGTCAATTTTCTCCACCTTGACGAGGTCCGATGTTGAGGATGAATCGAGATAAACTTTGAGATACTTACTATGATATACCTTACTCACACTCTCATATATAGCCTTGTTAGTATTATATAGAATGCCTTCGTCATTTAACCATACCTGTAAATTAAAAGCGATATTACGATGTTTAATCGTATGGCTATTCTTTTTCTTTGAACGATTATCGTTATTGGCTTGATCAAACCCATCCTTTAATAATTTTGCGAATCTGCGGTTGTGTGGGATATTCTCTCGCTTGGTTATATTCAGGTCTTCGATAGATGCATTTTCCACGTGTAGGGCATAATACCACTTCTCGCCCAAATCAGAGGGAAATCCAACATTGAATGTGTTCATAAAATATGAATTGCTTAATATATCGTCATCATAGTTGGAATCCCTGTTGGATATATTGACGGTTATCGAAAGGCACGTGTCATCGACACCGTCAATATTATGGTTGGTGGAAGAAATCTTAACCCTCAGGTCGTCATAATTGAGCACCACCACGGGCATCAGATTTCTCCCACCCTCGCTAATATATTTATTCCAGTTATCTTGTACACTCAACTTTTTATTATAGTCATACCAGTTACTAATATGGATGATCTTACTTTGTCGATTATATGATTCACAGTCGTACACGTCTCCCTTACTTGGACCATATGGTATATTTGTTTGCACACACAAATCAATCCCAAACAACTTGAGATATGAACTCGTATTCTGTAGAATGCGATCGTCTTCATCATAATTATCATTTGCATCTACCCTGCTCTTCTTATTACCACCACCGGTAAACCGAAAAGCTTGAAGAGGTTCGCAATTGGATGATATATATATTTTTTCTACAAAAATAAATGTGTAACTCTTGTTATCGGCAGAAGCAATGTGAATAATGGGCCTGTTTTCATTTTTCAGTAAGCATTCTATTTCATTGGGCGAAAATAGTTTTGTTTTATATATACTTTCCGATCTGTCCAATCTTTGACAATATCCCAATTTATTTCGATAACATAGTTCAAATTCTTCTGTGGGAAAATCCATTTCTCCTTTAGTGTATCTGAGGGCTAGTTCTGAAATAATATCTTTACCGTGGGAATGTTCAGCATCCACAAATAAATTAAATGTTTTATCCTCAGAAAAAAATTGATTACATATTTCATCAAAGCTTTTGTTTAGCTCCATTTGGTTGGCTGATAGTGGTATGGTATTAATAGTTAGAAGGATTACAAATGTAACTAACGAACCCTATGTCGGCCGGTCCTATTTATCCACTAACCCCTCAGATTTTTCATTAGAAAAAATTGTAACTATGAAAAATAATAATGATTTATGTTGCACCATTAAACATATTTATGATGACATAATTCAAGAGGATGTCCCCACCCATGACACTGGTCACATTATTGAAATATATAATGACCTGGCAAGAGATAGAATTGATATATCCCAAACCCTATCAAACAATCTCGACATATCCATTAGCAATCAAATAATTAGTAAAATTGTCCTATTTTATGGAAAAGGACAATTAAACACGCCAACCGCATTGAGTTTTATATCTTTACCAGAAGATGTTCCGTGTCGGGCCCACATCAAATTGAACTCAATTATACATAAATTCACCAACATTACCGATTCTCTCCCTCGCGTTGCCAAATCGGTAGAACGAGTGGATAGTATCAAATCTGCCATTAAAAAGATGAACGCCGGAGGAATAGACGAGGTGTTTATGAAACAGACAATTCTTAAAATAGATTCTAAAGTGTTAGCATCGAAATTGGATAATATTAACGATTTAAATTTCAAACTGAAAACTAATCAAATAAAGCTCTCTGAATATCTGCAGACATTAGGGGGTAGCGTCGATATAAGACACGTGGATAGAATTGACACCTTTTATCGAAATAAGGCCTCCAGGCTGGTTCCTGAAGCTAATGATTTTGAGGTAAAAAAACTGACAGATAAAGTCATGAATAAAACTAACCCCCGGGACGTGTTAACGGCCGATGCATTAAAAAACAGTACAAATTATCCCACCGACACTCCTTCCATAAATAAGGTACTTGCCTCAAATAAATCCATACAGGATATCGAGAAGGCAATCGTTAAGAAAATGAATAGGAAAAAAACTTAAAAAAAAACACTATTGTGGGCGGCCTCGCAGTAGGTTTTTTTAAGATAATTGTACAGCCATGGCTATTGGATTCGGCGGGATGTCATATAAATTACTGCGATGACTCCATGGTGACCAAAAAACGCAGTCGTAAAATATTGGAATATTCGTGTGCCAATAAACAAACTTCCTCATTTGCTCAGGTTTCACTACACCCATTTCACAACGAAATTGTGGAATGGGAAAAACATCGTGACGAGGGAGACTATATAATAGACTACAATGGTCAGAATACTGAGACAATGGGTTTCACCCATTGTTCAGTCATGGATGTAAATACGTACGGTCCTTGTGGTGGATGGGGCACTACACAACCCGGATT
Organism: Lithodes maja; assembly: GCA_037953745.1. Lineage (NCBI taxonomy): Eukaryota > Metazoa > Arthropoda > Malacostraca > Decapoda > Lithodidae > Lithodes > Lithodes maja. The sequence continues at coordinate 17,738 of JBAKBP010028752.1, read as the reverse complement.
CCCATTAACCACCCGATTTAATATGGAGAATATAGAAGAAGGAACCAGTATTTCCTGCGACGATGCCCCAAACATCTTTGAAGCAGTTACCGATATCACTTTATCTGCTGGTGTAGATATATTAGACGTGGGATTAGATGTGGCCGGTAACACGATAAAAAATATATATTTTCCATGTGTAGTAATTTTATTAATATTGGCCATATGCATATTCACCCCTACAATCCTCAACAAGTTTCTCCCAATGGGTCACCGAAAACCTACCCCTACGGCCTCACCCAGTGGCCGAATTCCAGATACTGGTCACGTAGCTGCCGGCTCTTCACATCCAATCTCCTAATCCCCGCCATGTGCGCTCGCTCGACCATCCACCTCAAAGATTTTTCAATTCCGTCTATACTTTTTATACATTTGTAATTCTCGTGTTTATATGTTTGCATTAGTATGATATACGCGGTACTATCGCCAAAGGTAACAGCAACGCCGAATAATTGTTCGGTATCCACATTCGGAGGTTTAGTGAAAAAGCATGCGCTACAGTGTTTCACCATAAAGTTTGTGATAATGGTATGATTTATTTTCTTATTTGGCAAATATGTCTCTACCAGACTGGTTTGGGTGTACATTTGACGGGCAAACATTTCTAATTGAGCATATTCATTGCATTCGGTCGGGGATCCAAGAAATAGGTTCACCAGCTTCACCCCCCGCCTATACATGGTCCCAATAATATTCTCGGGGGTAATAGAGGTACCAAACGATCGGAGAAGGTGCTCGCTTTCTATATTGCCCTCCTTAGAATCGTAATTGGTTAACCGTATATACCCATTTGTCACATTGACAATAATGATGGGTATGGCGGCGACTCGCTTATCAAGATATTGTAGAATATAACATAGCGAGGTAAGGAAGGCCGTCTCGGGATATTTTTCGCCCCCGACACATTCAATATCGGCTAGTATCTCATCCAGCCACTTACTCATCTCATACTTGGACTTATTATGGGGGGATAAATCTATCGTCTTCATCGTATAGGGAGATCTCTTGTCGTGATCTCCATATATTACAAATACGATGCGAATACCCTCATAATAATGATGAAGACTGTATACAATGTCGGCCATGGATCCTGTCACATCCAGCGTATAGTAGACAATTAGATTTGGGGTGGCGGCAGCGTAGTGATTCGCCACTAGGTTATCTAGTACGATCTTTGGTTGACGCGGACCGCCACCGGTGGAGAGCTTTCCCCCCATCTGGCAAATACACAGTTACAAGTTAATATAAATTTAAATTTAATATAGAAATAATTAATTGAATATGAATCTCAACCAACTATATTTAGCCCAATTATGTGATTGTCTTGTGTCTAAATTGGGCAATATTAGACAGAGAGATTACAAAAATGAACATTTAATGTTGATTAATAAATGTTGTTATTACGATCGTAATCTATTATCTCCAACTACCGCAAACATATCGACAGAAAGATACAATAATTTAAAATTAATTAATAAGCCAATTGCCAAGCTCTATCAAGGTCACTTAGACAATGAACACAATTGTCTTTACTTCAATCTAATGATTAAAACTCTTTATGCCACATATAAATATACGCCTTTAAATAGTGTAAAAAAAAAAAGAGATTTTGAAAATACTCTATATCGTGGGATTTTACAATAGGTCAGACATTTTTAAGGAGACCAAGAGTGAAATTATATGAAAAAATGGTAAAAAAACTATAAAAAAAACGAAGAATAGCTCCCATGAAATCCATACTGGACAACTCGACAGAAAATGGATAATATTAGCTTGTGACAAAGATAGAACGTTAGACCGATGGTATGACAAAATCCCCATTTTGGATATGGGGGAATTTATAAACCTTAAGAAAGATCCATCAACTTGTGAGATACTTAACATTGCTGATAGCTGCAACCCGTACACAAATAAATTTTGTATTCATTTGGCTTGTCTAAGTCAGAATTATTACCGTCCAGTACTTCAAGATGATGAAAAGTTGGTCATGTGTAATTTTGTTTTCCCGGGGGTCCCAAGTTTAATTCAATTCTATATTGGCCTAGACAAATGGCAAGAATACGGTACTGATGAGTGAAAAAAAAAAACCCAATATGGATTGACCTTCTCCAAAAATCTCTAGGACTGGTCTTTCATTCAATAAATCAACCCTTAGTAATTGATAATTATATTCTCAATACATTCTTCCCTGTAACGTGTCTTGATTTAGAAGCTTACATTAATGATTTCTATGACAAATTAAATTTTGATTTACTCATAGATTGTAATTTAAATGAAAATATAAACGACCCGAAACCCGCTCACAATATGATGAATCTGGATATAATTTCTTATTGTTATTTTAGAACCCGACGTGGGACCAATTCAACCGATAAGCTTTGTTCATTTAAAAACATGTTATTGCCCGAACACAAAGGGGGTATTTATGCCATGGTTTAATGCTCCGATGAAAATAGTATTAGGGGAAAGGCGTCGTAGATTGTACGAGGAAATAATAAAGGTCTTTAGTGAAGAAATCTTTGTACACTCGTATCAGTTTAAAAATGTGGATGAATTTAAAAGGCTAATTACTATCTTGGCCTACACCTCACCTTTTTATTATTTGTTGCCATTGAGTGAATCGTATAATGCGTTGGATTATAATCTAGTGGCGATAAGTTTTCAGTGCCTTTTGGCTAAAGCGCATGCGCTATTGGACCATACCATAAATCTACCCAAGGATAGACTATTGAGTGTGTTTACCTACAGGTATGTGTACTTATCCCTTCGAAAACTAGTATCCGTAGCTCTTTCGATAATAGGTGATACTGATCATACTCTTCACATTACGGGTAGATATCATGCCAATTATGCAGTCTTCTTAGTTAATCATATACACTCCCCCCATTTCAATATGTTGGCCCAACTAGCGAAAAAATATATACTTAAAGTCTCTCGGTGTACATTAAATGATAGATCGCATGTGGGAGAATGGGGTCGTCGCGAGTCACAAAATGCGAATATTATAGTAGATTGTGAGAACATGATGGCATTTGATATTCAAAAATTAAATGAAGATGATAATGATGGTTATTCCAAATCTATGTTACTAACCACCACATCCAATTCAAAGTTTGCCCAAGGGGGAACAACATTAATGTGGAATTTTAATGAACTCTATCCACCCCATGGGCTAATACACCTCGCCATTAATAACATAAATTTCAATTATATTGATGAAGGTTCAAAGGAGAAGACCCGTGTCTTCAAAGGAAAATTCAAACTCGTCAATAATTATCGTTCATTTATGAACAAAAATCCTTCTTTTCCACAGGTAAAACCAGTTATAACCGAGTTGAGGATAAATGCTTCGGAAAAAATAAAGCAAGATAATTTAAATGAATTCGATAAATTAGTAAAAGCCTCCGAAATATTTCGGTATGATATTATGTTAAATATAGATTATGATATTATGATAAGTAATTCTAAAGTCTTACAATTATTAAACATAAACCGGAATTTTATTCTTTAAGTTATACAGATGAGGAGGAAACACTTGCGAATACAAACGAAATGGACTTTCAACGGGATACCTCCAAGAGAAAAAACGAAGACCCTTTTTCCATTTACAACAAAAAGGGGAAGAAGATACAAGATCCCACCCTCTCCCCCTCAGTACCAGCCAGAGAGGTGGCACCGGGTGAGATCGACTCAGGAACATTTAAGATAGAGAATGTACCAGCCAGAGAGGAGGCAGCCAGTGGAGCGGTGCCGGGTGAGAGCGACTCTGGAACAGTTAAGATAGAGAATGTACCAGCCAGAGAGGTGGCAGCCAGTGGAGCGGCGCCGGGTGAGATCGAGAATGTACCAGCCAGAGAGGTGGCAGCCAGTGGAGCGGCGCCGGGTGAGATCGACTCTGAAACAGTTAAGATAGAGAATGTACCAGCCAGAGAGGTGGCAGCCAGTGGAGCGACGCCGGGTGAGATCGACTCTGGAACAGGTAAGATAGAGAATGTATGACCCAGAGAGGCGGCTGCCAGGGGGGGAGCTATACCAAAACAATATAGAATTTACGATAAAAAGGGTGAGATTAAAGATTGCGATATAACTTACCCCGTAGAAGAAAATATGACAATGGAGGAGTCTCCCCGTTTGTCAACGACTCCCACCAAAGAGGTGGTAACCAATAAGACGGAAAGAGGAGCTAGACCAAAACGGGTGAGGGGGACTAACCCGAAATTATTGCCAAAGAATAAAACATCCTCTCCTGAAGGAATAAAACAAGAGCCATTAGTGGCCCTGAACCCAAATTTGAAATGACAGATCTGAGTGATACTATATCCCTCAGTACCCTATATTATTTTCAGTTTATATATTATTATTATTCGGAAATATACAATAGTTATCACAAGGAATTTCAAAAATTTATAAAAAAATATGGAAGGAGAAAAACCTTTAGACTTTGAACAAATATATCAATTTCTTCTTCATCTTCAAACTGAAAATTAACATTTATATAAAACTGGTCTATTAATACTTTTTCAATTTGTATATTATATATTTTTAAATAATCCCTATTTGTATTTAAACGAATATATTTATTTTGTCCCCCTATCCAGATTACAAGAATTGTCGGATATGTTTCCTCCCAGTTATGATGATAATAACCCCAATATGCAGGAGGACCTACAACGACAAATACATACCATATTAATAAACAAAACTAGTACTATAAAACCACCCGCGGTAACTAAACAAGATCATTTACAGAAATGGTTTCAGAGTAAAGATATTACAGAAAATATCAATCCTATGCAATTACGGGAACGTTGTCGTATTAGTTATAGTGAGGTACCAGTTAGAAACAAGAAAAGTCCTACGAAAAAAACAAAGCAGACCGAAAAAGGTAAGGTCACCAGCGGCGACTCAGATACGGTCGAGAAAAGGACAAAACTAAAAAAAAAAAAAAAAATTGTATTTACAAAGCGTTTTATTTCTTTTATATATAAACATTATATAGATTTTCATCAACTAATTCTTCCAGATTTAGAAAAATTCTTAAATGTAAATACTGAAGCTGTAGTAGGCCACGAAGAAATATATATATTTATTCTACATCTTAAACAGATAGATACAAAATTACACAATACTACTGTTATGTGTCTACTTCAATTTCTATATTTTACATTTTTTGGATTTAAGGTAATATACCTTTACACGCACCATGGGGATTTTCCGATATCCAGATTATTACAACTTTCCGGAGATTTTCCCCCTAGTTATAATCGGGATATATCTGGTGAAAAACTACGAAAACAAATCACAGATTTTAAAATAGACGATGGTCACCGGGCGAGATCGGTTAACACTAAAATAAAAAAATGGTTCTTGAACCGTAATTTGATTTCATATTTGAAGAATATATTAGATGATTTGCCCGTTGCACCTCGCATTGAATATAGAGGGAAACAACCCACCTCAGGAAATGAGGGCCAACAAACGGTAGAAGGACAAAGTGGTCATCAGCATAGACCCGAAAGGCAGATACCACCCAAACCAGATTATCTTCCGGTGAACCCGTAATCGCCTCAAATCTAAGGAGGATACAACATGTGTTCACCACAAAATTGCTCGGTCCACAGATCACCCAAAGAGACATTGATACCGGACCAAGTAACACAAAAGAGTTACAACAAACAAAAAAAAGGAAATGTGATCCAGAACCAAAGCTCTATGTAAAACCAAGGCTGCCGAACAAATAAACGCTGGCAACAACATTTACCATTTAAGAAATAGGGGCCCCCCTGGAAGGTTGAAATATGACCGCGAAAAAATAACCGAAAAAGGTAAGGTCACCAGCGGCGACTCAGATACGGTCGAGAAAAGGACGAAACTAAAAAAAATACCCAAGGCTATATCTACAAAGCATTTTATTTTTTGTATACATATACATTATATAGATTTTCATCAACTAATTCTTCCATATTTAGAACATTTCTTAAATGTAAATATTGAAGCTGTAGTAGGCCACGAAGAAATATATCTATTTATTCTACATCTTAAACAGACAGATACAAAATTACACAATACTACTGTTATGTATCTACTTCAATTTCTATATTTTAATTTTTTTGAATATAAGGAATTATACCTTTTCACGCACCATAGGGATTTTCCGATATCCAGATTATTACAACTTTCCGGAGATTTTCCCCCTAGTTATAATCGGGATATATCTGGTGTAAAACTACGAAAAAAAATCACAGATTTTAAAATAGACGATGGTCACCGGGTGAGATCGGTTAACACTAAAATAAAAAAATGGTTCTTGAGCCGTAATTTTATTTCATATTATTTTGAAGAATATATTAGATGATTTACCCGTTGCACCCCACATTGAATATAATGATACAGGGAAACAACCCACCTCAGTAAATGAGCTTGAAATGGGCCAACAAACGGTAGAAGGACAAAGTGGTCATCAGCATAGACCCGAAAGGGCAGATACCACCCAAACCAGATTATCTTCCATAATCGCCTCAAATCTAAGGAGGATACAACCTGTGTCCACCACAAAATTGCTCGGTCCACAGATCACCCAAAGAGACATTGATACCGGACCAAGTAACACGAAAGAGTTACAACAAACACAAAAAAGGGAACCAAAGCGACATGTAAAACCAAAGCCGCGCGTAAAAATAAACGCTGGCAAAAAAATTTACCATATAAGAAATAGGGGCCCCCCTGCAAGGTTGAAATATGACCGCAAAAAAATAAATGCTGGCAAACAAATTTACCATTTAAGAAATAGGGGCAAGATGAGCCCGGGGCAAAGTGGAAAAGGAAGTCAAAAAATATTTATGGGTGTTGGTAGGGCAGAGGCAGAGACAGAGAAAAATAGAACCAAAATAAAAACAATTGGCGGCGAGCAGTCAAAGCCGGTACACGGCGGACATGGAAATGTCATTGGTGTTGCTGGCCCCTTCAAGGTAGAGACACAGAGGACAACAAAACCTGGTGACTGGTCCACCACCAGGCCGAAACAATTCAGAAAAGAGACCGACATGGACAAAATAAATATAGGTAAACTCACTTATAATTTGAGAAATAAGACCAAAATTAATTATACGCGACAAATAGGATGTCGGCGAAATAGAAAGGAAAGTAAAAAACTACACGGTCAAAGAAAAATTGGTATTGGTAGCCCATTCAATATAGAGACAGAGAGAAACAAAACCAAAATAAAAAGACTTGCCAAACCCCCCTGGGGGTTAGGGAATAGAATATGCCCCACGTGCCTTCTGCGTGTCATAAGAGGCGACTAAAGAGGTTGGGTCGGTGGGCTTGCGACCCCCACCCGGAAAAAATATCTAAGCAAAAAAAAAACGAACGAACAGCCTCGGATGCGGACGGAACCAACGTTGACGAACCACGACCGACTAAGGACATGCCTTCGGACATTCTGAGAATGGCTACATGGAATGTTAGTGGCATGAATGATGGCACAAAAGAGAGAGAGGTTCTGGAAGTGTTAGTGAATGCCAGGCTGGATGTATGTGGAATGACAGAGACCAAATGGAAAGGTTCAGATGTGAGAGAGTGGGAGTGTGGAATGGGTGTGTGTGCTGGAGTGAGTGAAGGAACAGCGAGAGAAGGTGCATGTTTGTTTGTAAGTAGCAAATGGAAGGAATGTGTAAGAGAGTATGGGTCTGTGGGTTCAAGGATTGTGTGGGTGAGAATGAAAGTAGGAATACAAACGTGGGTGATTGTATGCGTGTATGCCCCGACAGAGGATATACTTGAAAGAAAGAAAGAGGAGTTCTGGATGAATGTGGAGGCGTGCCTGGAGAAGTTTGACAAGAACGAAAGAATATTTCTGATTGGGGATATGAATGGTAAGGTGGGTGATAGGAAAGTTGAGGGAGTGGTGGGAGGGTGGGGGGTACCATCAGAGGTGAATGGGAATGGTAGTGCACTTGTGGACGTATGTGTGGGGAGGAGGCTGTGGATAGCCAACACCTTCTTCCGACACAGAATGATCCACAGGTACACGTGGAAACGGATGTTGACAATGAAGGATAAGACAGTGGTGGAACGAAAGTCATTGATTGATTATGTATGTGTGGATGAACGAATGAAGAAATCTGTGATGGATGCTAGGGTGTATAGGGGTATTGGAGGGGGTCTGTCTGATCATTATGTAGTGGTAGCTAAGGTTAGGTTACAAAAGAAGTGGGTGAGGAGAGCGGGAGGGAGGCGAGAGGAGGGTGGAATGGTGAGGAGGGTGGAGAGGTTGCAGGAGGAGGAAGTCAGGAGGAGTACAGGAGAGCAGTGGAAAGACGACTAGGTGGGTTCGACCTGGAAGTTATGGAGGAAGTGGAGGAGATGAGCAAGGTGTTTAAGGATGAGATCTGTGCAGCATGTGAGGAGGTGTGTGGAGTGAGGAGAAGAGGGAGGGGAGGGAAAGGTACAGCATGGTGGACAGAAGAGGTAAGAATAGCTGTGGAAGAAAAGAAGAAAGCATATAGAGAGTGGTTGGGTAGTAGAGGGAATGAAGATTCCGAGAGACAGAAACGAGCGAGGTATGTGGAGAGTAAGAGGGTGGTGAAGAGAGTAGTGAAGGAAAGTAAGAGAAGAGTAGATGAGGAATTTGGAAGGAATCTGAGTGTAAAATGGAGGGAGAGTAAGAAACTGTTCTGGAAAGAAGTCAAGAAAGTTAGGGAAGGTAGCAAGGGAAACAGTAAGGGTGTGAAAGATAAGAATGGGAGAATGCTAGCCGAGAAGCAAGAGAGAGTCGAAAGATGGAGGGAGTACTTCAGTGAGTTGCTAAATGAAAGGAATGAAGAGCCAGCAAACATAGCTGGATATGGTATGGGAGGGAGAAGAAGAGAAGTAGTGGAGGAGGAGGTGGGGATCAGGAGGTCAGAAGTGTGGGAAGCCATGAAAAGAGTGAAGTTGGGGAAAGCACCAGGAACAGATGGAGTGTGTGGGGAAATGTTGAGGTATGGTGGTGAGATAGTGATAGAATGGGTATGGAAAATGTGCAAACTAGCATGGAGAAGGGGAGTGCACCCGATGACTGGAAGACTGGCATAATAGTCCCCCTATATAAGGGCAAAGGGGAAAGAGGAGTGTGTGGTAACCACCGAGGAATATGTCTTCTAAGCGTAGTAGGGAAGGTATACAGTAGGGTAGTGATTGAGAGAGTGAGAGTGAGAACGGAGAAATGGATAGGCGACGAGCAGGGAGGCTTTAGGAAGGGAAGAGGATGTGTAGATCAGATTTTTACCCTGAATTGTGTTGTGGAGAAGTATCTGGAGAAGAAACAAAAGGTGTATGTTGCCTTTATGGACTTGGAGAAGGCCTATGACAGAGTGGATAGAGAAGGTTTGTGGAAAGTACTTAGAATATACGGAGTAGAGGGCAAGTTGCTGAAAGCAGTGAAGAGCATGTATGAGGGTGCAAAGGCGGCAGTACGTGTGGAGAGTGAGCAGAGCGAGTTCTTTGACCTGAATGTTGGTTTGAAACAGGGGTGTGTGATGTCCCCGTGGTTGTTTACTGTATATATGGATGGAGTTATGAAAGAAATACTATCAAGAGCAGTGGATGTTGGTGTATCGCTGAAAAGGGAGGGAATTGAGTGGAAGCTACCTATACTGCTGTTTGCGGATGATACAGTTCTGATGAGTGATAATGAATGGGAGTTGCAGGGTCTGGTAAATGAGTTTGGAACAGTGTGCGAAAAACGGAATTTGAAGGTAAATACGGGGAAGAGCAAGGTTATGGTCTTCGAAAGGGGTGAAGTCACAGAGTGTGAGGTGAAGCTGAACGGTCAGGCTATGGAGATCGTCAACTCTTTTAAGTATCTGGGCAGTGTGTTGAGTAAAGATGGGACTATGGATGAAGAGGTGCGGGAGAGGGTACAACAGGGGAAGAGGGTTGTAGGAACGCTAAAAGCAGTAACAAGAAATAGGGTGGTCAGTATGGAAGTGAAGAAGTCCTTGCATGACAGTGTGGTAATCCCGACACTGACTTACGGAAGCGAAGCATGGACGTTGGTTGAGAGACTCAGACCAAGAGTGAGAGCAGTGGAAATGAATTACTTAAGGAGTGCGTGCGGAATTACATGGAGGGATAGACAGACTAATGAGGAAGTAAGAAGGAGGTGTGGTGTGGAGGTAGATGTGCTGGAAAGTGTGAAAAGGAACAACTTGAGATGGTTCGGCCATATGGAACGTATGGAAAGCGAGAGAATGACTAAGAGGGTGTACGAGAGCGAGGTGGAGGGACAGAGGGGGAGAGGTAGACCGAATATGAGGTGGAAGGATGGAGTGAGGAACTACATGAATGAAGGCGGTGCTGGTTGGGGGGAGGGGCGTCGACTGACTGGGGACAGAGGTGCATGGGGGCGGTTCGTTCGTGGCCACCCCTTCGGGGATCACGGCGTCAGGCAATAGATAGATAGATAGATAGCCAAACCCCCAATTATAAGTGGACAGGAAAAAATAATAATTGTGGATAAGAAAAAATATAATTTAAGAAATAAGACAATGGGGGTAAAAAAGGTAATATGCAACAAAAGTGGACAAAAAAAACAATGTGGGTACAAAAATATATAATTTAAAAATAAGGCCAAAGGACAAAAAAAAAAAAAAAAAAAGTGGGTACAAAAATATATAATTTAAAAAATAAGGCCAAGGGACAAATGAAAAGCACAGTTGTTGTTGATATTGGTAACAAAAATACAATAGAGAGACAAAGAAAGAAAAACGATACAGTAAAACACGACAAGCCTGCAACAAAACAACTAGGGGGGGAAAGTGTTCAAAACACATCAGATATGTATCATTTGAGGAATAGACCTGCCACGGGTAGCGTTGGAGTAAAAAAAAACTAATACACGAAAGAAGAGGTCGAGGGATGATGATATATTGGATAATGGTATAAAATATCGAAAGGAGGGAGAACAAGAAGGAACCATAATTTCTAATGATACGGCACCTACTGACATAAATAATATCGGGACTATCCCTATCCCCCTGCTGACTACCGCTAGCGACGACCCTGTCGCAACTGAGGAAGCTGGATCGGACAATATTACACCTAGTGAGGGACCGACCGCCCCTGTCTCAACTGACGAAGGTGCATCGAATGATAATAATACCACCACTACTACTACTACTACGCCTATGGGAGAAACTAATACACGAAAGAAGAGGTCGAGGGATGATGATATTTTGGATAATGGTATAAAATATCGAAAGGAGGGAGAACAAGAAGGGCCCACCATTTCTAATGATACACCAACCGATGAAGGTGTATCGGATGATGATAATACTACCACCGTAGCGGTGGTAGTATTATCATCATCCGATGATAATACTACCACCGCTACGGTGGTAGTATTATCACCCCTGTCTTAACCGACGAAGGTGCATCGGATAATGGGCCGACCACCCCTGTCTCAACCGTCTCAACCGAAAAAGGTGGATCGGATATTGACACTGTAACATTGGACGACGCTGCCACAATAGAAACCGCGGTGGTGGTCCCGACCCTCACCGACACCACCACCGAAGAAGGTGGATCTGTAACCATTACCGATAATGATGATACTCTTGTTGAAGGTGAATTGGATACTGTGTGACGCACCCAGTGCGTGGCAACTTAACCTGATTGTACTCCTTGGTACTCCACTGTGCCGCCGCGGTGCGGTGCCGCGGTGCCGCTGTGCCGCTGTGCCGTGCTGGCTGCTTATATTGAGTGTGACAACGTATAACTATGTTCTTTGTATCTCTGCAAAGGTCTCGTCATGTGCTAACCAGTGGTGGGTTTTGTTTTAAGCCATGTCGAGACCTTCCATTTAATATGTAGTATCAATAGAGAAGTTGATAGATAAGATGATAGGAATTCAGAGAGAGAGAGTGAGTTAGACTTCAGAGCGAGAGGGTAGCAATGCGCCGCGCTGCCGGGGGGGTGGTTGCCAGACGTATGGACCGGTTGGCAGCCCTGCGCTTATAGCTAGGTGCGACAGGGTTGGTAGTCCATTGCCGCCTGCATATGCTGCCTGGGTTGCCCATGTTGTCGTACTGCACATTGCCTGGAGGCTCGCTGTGTGTTCCATGATCAGGTTGCCTAGAACCTTTGAGATTCTAACATCCCTTGCCCTCTCTCCCAATTTCTCACGGTTGCACTCTTTCTCTCTGACGACATTACTCTCATTTCATTCTTCTCTCTATTTAAATGCATAACCTTCCCTTGAGGTCCTAAAGGAGTTTCAGCACTCACCTCTCGTATTACTCTTAGGACAAGCATATATTTACATGTATTAGATTTAAGGGGTTAATGTGAACAGCGATCTTCTTGATGAGGATAGTTGGTGAACGTTCTACATGTTCATGAGTTATATGCCCAGCTCATCATCCAATTTGTGACTAGACTAGTGCCATGTGTAAGAGCCCGACCATGCCCAGGAGTTGTCTGTAGAGGGGCGAGGACTTAGCCTTGATTTGCCTACCGAGCCAGGAGCGAGTGTAGTACCAGAGACTACAGCTCGCTCGTAGTGCCGGTATAGTAGAGTAACATAATTTATCTGTCCTTGTGTTCTCTGCAGTCTTTTCCTGGGTTCTCGCTTTCGGTGCTGGGACTCGTTGTTCCTGTGACTTGGCATGCTAGCTAGAACACATGGGGATGATGAGTGGGATATATCTTTATTTTACTATGCATTGCAGCTCTCTTTAAGTTTATGTATATAACACTTTACAATACACATTACTCACACACAAGACAACACTATTAATACTTTCATGTATCAATTAACTGCACTGTCGTTTTGCTGCTGTGTCCGGAGTTCTGTTGCGTAGGGCGCATACGGACTCAGAGGGGAGACAGAGTGAGAGAAGCGAAGTAGCCTATGCGGTAGTAGGCTACCGGTGCAGTACTGTTGCCTGCAACCTTTTAGTTATTCCAAGTATAGATTCATTCTTATAATAAGTGACTACTATTTATGTTCCTTCCATGTGTATTATTAGGTATCTACTGGATCATGAACATCTTGTATGCTACATGCTAGTGCATGTTAGTAGGGGACAGTTATTCTAGTGCACGCGCTTTCAAGTAGGCGTGTACATTTGTCATTTAGCATTTCACTGTCATACCTTTAGCCTGCTTCTATTCTACATTATTAGAGGCTTAATATTAACGTAGTTTCTTGAGTATTGCATTTCTTTAGTAATAACGTAACCTATAAATGTCTGAGGGAGTTTAGCCTCATAGCCTACCCCTGTTGTACACTTTCGCCGAGTTAAGGTACCTCGTTACCATAGACGATAACTCTGTAGGGCGTTGGTGCTTTTGTTGTCTGGAGCATATAGTATTTGGGACTGGAATCGAGCGTGTCGTTGTCACATAAGCCATTTCTGTCCTACGATCAAGAATCCCGAATATGTATTGCCGATCCAGCCGTAACAAAATGGCGACCTTGCACAAGATTCAGTAGTATCCTATCACATGTTTTTTGGAGAACTATTCTATGCTACCTAGTAGAGCTGGCTAGAATTTTCTTGCATATTGGAGGAATTTTTATTGTGTCATTATTGTATTGGTGGACTTGCAGATTGTTTCGTTGGGGGTGTCTAGAGTAGAGTCATTCAAGCATCTTTAACATTTTGTGAGTCGAGACTGCAATTAGTAATAAGCACTTCTTTTTTTTTATGAACAGCAATTGTATAACCAGCACTATGTCTAATGACTCATCATTTACGGGGGAGGATGACACGGTACAGCCTAGTAACCAGCAAGTACAACAGATGTTTAGGGAGGGGAGTGTTATAAGTGGAGAGAGGGATGCCCGGGCATTTTTGCAGACACCTTTGACCGAACAGCGCCTGCAGGCTATTGATTGTTACGGTCTTCGCTGTTTAGCCACGGTTTTGGGGCGGGACTGTCCTGACAGTTGGCCCAAGAAGAATTTGGTGGCATGTTTGTTGGGTGATGGCGATGGGGCGGTGGGTGGAGTGGGGTCTTGGGGGGTTCCCTCCAAGCCTCCATTCCACTCTACCCCTGAGCTGGGCCCTCAGCCAGCGAGTCTTAGCACGATGCAGCAGGAGGGTTCTCAAGGGCAAGCTGGCTTACCCGTAAACACGTCTCGGTGTGGATCCCCCATTTTGTGCTCTCCCCCCCCAGGCCTGTCTCCTGAGATGTTATTTCAGCTAGAACTAGCTAAGTTTAAGCTGCAGGAGACTCAGATACAACAGGCTAGTATAGAACGCATAGAGGTTGCTAGAATCCAAGCCAATCAGGATGCAACCAGGTACCAGGCTGAAATGGATGTCGAGAAGTCTAGAGTAGAGACCACGGGGCGTCATCTCGGTGGTGGGCACCGGGTTACAGACTCACTTTCGCATTTAATTAAGTTAGTACCCGCATTTGATGAGACAGCAGTGACTGAGTTTTTTGCTCGTTTCGAAAAGAAGTGTCGTGAGTATGACTGGCCGGAGGTTAAATGGGCAGCATTAGTTTCATCACGTCTAGGGGGTAAGGGGTTGAAAGCCTACGATGCACTGTCACTGGACGAGAGTGTAGTGTATGGACTGGTGAAGGAGGCTGTGCTCCGGGCCTACGAACTGCAACCCGAAACTTATAGATTGAAGTTCCGTGGCGTGAATAAGAAGAGCGACGTCAGTTTTATGGAGCACGCACGGGACTTAACAGATGCATGTAATAACTGGTTTCGGTCCGAGCACGCAGAGTCGGCTGAGGAAATTAAGCAACTTTTCTATCTGGAACAGTTTTACAAATGTACTGGAACCGATCTAACGCTGAACATTAAGGAAAAATGTCCCAAGACAGTAGAGGAGGCTGCCAAGATGGCAGACTTCAGATTATCATTGATTCGTGGTTGCGGTGCCGCTCAGAGGGCTGAGTCAGGGCAGAAGGGGCGCTATACCCCACCCACCAGAGTTTTCGATAATAACAAATCCTATGACACACATAACCACACTAAATGCATTGCACCTAATAACACCTACAAACACAAGCCTCTCCCGTTTACTAAAGGTCAGGCCCCTTCTTCGCCCGCACAAGGGAAGAAGTCCATTGGGGATGTGAAATGTTACAAATGTCAGAAGCTAGGCCATTATTCACGTGAGTGCCCTAGTAACACTCCCGCTAAGCCGGTGTCATTGGTTCACAGTATCGGTGTGTCTCTGAAGGCTGCAGCAACTGCCCGGGGTAGGTTGTCAGCAGCTGAGGCACACGCGGTAAAGAAGCGTACGGAAGGCTCGACACCTGTCCGGGACACTTTCTGTAGCCATCGGGGACACGGGTTTGTGAGCTGGGGGAGTGAACTACGGAGGGTTGACTTGCTGAGGGATACGGGGGCTTCGCAAACTTTGTTGAGGAACTTCACAGGGAAACCGATAAATGCGGCCAGAGTTGTTGTGGTGCAGGGTATAAATGCTACGAGGTCATACCCACTTGTGAGGTTGGAGTTGAGAGTGGGAGAGGTGTGCAGGGAGCTGGATGTAGGGATCGTTGAGTGTTTGCCAGTTGAGGGCGTCGACCTTCTTCTCGGCAACGACTTTGCGGTGCCCACTTCCGGGACTCCACCCTTAGTCGTTGCCAAGAGGGCGGCCGACGTGGATGGTGAGAATCGGGAATGGGTTGGGAGGTGCCAACAGGATGAGATGGCCTGTGTGGTAACCCGATCTCGCTCTGCGGCTCCTGCACAGCCTAGCACTCAACCTCGGGGACAGTGGAGGAAGGATCAGGAGAAGGTTGCTAAGGGCAGGAAAAGGGACATTGATTCTGCTGCACTTCTCGGTGATTCGGTACTTGGACCTATAATAAACACGGGAGTTGACTCTGGCCCAGATATGGTGTGTAACAAGGCAGAGTTGGGTAAGACTTCGCGTGAGGCAAGAGCTGTAGCGAGAGCCACTAAGGCAGTAGAGCCTACTAGCCGGGGTAATGTCTTATTACAAAACCATCTTGATGCATTGACGCCCAGGGACATTAGTGAGCAGCAGCTGCAAGACGCTAGCCTAGCTCGTTATAGCAATGGTGCCATAGAGTTGGAGGAAGATGGGGATGCGAAGCCGGGAGATTTCTTTAGGCTCAACAGGATATTGTACCGCAGATTTCTAGACCCCAAATCGAAGTGGGAGGGCGGTGCGAGGGTAGTAGACCAGGTGGTTGTTCCAAATAAGTATAGAGAGTCCTTATTGTGTCTGGCGCATGATGTGCCGGTGGCGGGTCATTTGGGGGTAACAAAAACATTGGCGGCATTGGGCAGGTTTTTCTGGTGGCCTGGGGTCAAGGCTGTTGTCTGTGCATGGGTGGCTGGGTGTGCGACCTGCCAGACAACGGGGAAGCCTAACCAGACCATCCCGAAGGCACCTTTGTTTCCCATACCTGTCACCGGGCCTCCGTTCAGCAAAGTTGTAGTAGATTTGGTTGGCCCTTTCCCGCCTACTAGTAGTGGCAATAAATTCCTGTTGACAATCATGGATGTGGCTACGAGATACCCGGACGCATACCCCATGAGAAACGGCTCGGCAAAGGCAGTTGTTAAAAACTTATTATTGTTCTGTTCCCGTTATGGATTTCCACGTGAGGTGCAGTCAGACCAGGGGAGCAATTTTACATCCAAATTGTTCAAGCAAACCCTTCAGTTGCACGGTATATGTTCTGTAGTGTCGTCAGCCTACCATCCCGAGAGTCAGGGAGTCTTGGAGCGGTGGCACTCGACCCTGAAGAGTATGCTACGCTGTTACTGTGCAGAACATGACACTGATTGGGATTTGGGTCTGCCGTATGTTCTGTTCGCTGCACGTGAAGTCCCAGGAGAGAGCCTGGGGTTCAGTCCAAATCAACTAGTCTTTGGCCATAATGTGAGAGGACCTTTAAGTATGGTGAAAGAGATCTGGGAGGGCGAAGAGAAGCCGGGGTCTGTACTTAAATATATCCTTGAGAGCCGGGAGAGACTTATAGGTTGCATGGCAGCGGCAGGTAATAACTTGGTTAATGCACAGGCGGTCATGAAGCACCAGTATGACGCCAAGGTGAAGCTTCGGGAGTTTTCGGTGGGTCAGGAGGTAATGTTGCTTTTACCTTTGCCTGGACACCCCCTTTCTGCCAAGTTTATTGGGCCGTATGTGGTGGCTAAGAAACTGTCCGACCTTGATTATCTCGTTGCAACACCTGACCGTAGAAAAAAACATCAGTTATGTCATGTTAACCTCATGAAAGAGTATGTGAGACGCCCCTCAGAGCCTCTCACTGTCCCTGTGCTGGCCTGCAGCGGCCAGGGTGGAGAAGGAGGTGGGGACAGTCATGCTGCTGAGGAGGATAGCTGGGACTGTGTCATTTCCGCGGAACAGTGGGCGGGGAATACTGAACAAGAGGCTAGGCAAGCTGTAAGTCACCAGGGTGCTGCTGTCCTAGGCCTGTTCAGGTCATACCCCTCTGTTTTCGCCGAACACCCAGGTCTCACTACTCAGGTAACGCACGACGTGGACGTCGGTGATAATGTGCCCTTCAAGTCAGTGCCCTACCGTGTGCCCCCGGTAAAGTTGCCAGCTTTACGGGAGGAGTTAAAGTACATGGTTGAGAGAGGGATGATCACTGAAGGTTATGTGAAGTGGACATCACCCGTCACGTTGCAGCCAAAACCTGACGGCAAGGTGCGGTTCTGCATAGATTTTCGTAGGCTAAATGGC
>JBAKBP010028751.1:0-28129 GCA_037953745.1 Lithodes maja | reverse complement strand
CCTAATACTGAAAGAGTGAACTCTCTCAGTAACATGGCGATCTGGTTATTATGTTCTTGCTAACACTAAAGCCGGTATCACACCAGAGCTTTTATAGTCAACATTCGATGATCAACATTTTTCTGGCAACATTTCTGGAATATTTTGCACTGGTATCGGAAACTAGACTGATGATAGATGAATTTAGGTCACCGAAACATTATAAATATTGACCTCATAAGCTGCCAGACCAGTGTTGAGGATAAATGTTGAGTGAAAAAGCGCTCGTGTGATACCGGCTTAAGCAATGTTATACAACTGGTTCAATTAAACCTACGACTGCCATGTACAGTCGGCCAAATATGCGTCACCAAGTATATCTCGATCAATAATTGGTATCAGCACTATCTAAGCATTAAGGGGATCTTTTTCTTGACTCCTTTCTCCCTCATGTTTAGCCCCATTGCTTTACTAATTTTAAGATGTTCGCCCCATTATTTTGACGATTTTAAGAACTTTCGACCCATTTCTGTCAATTTTAAGACCTTTCGTGCCATTTTGGTGTCGATTTTATCCTGGCGAGCGATAGCGAGCCTGTAATTTAAGAGGAACCGGCTTTCAGCCGGGACATTTTTCTACCGAAAAATGTACAAATTTATCTTGAAAGGGGCTCAAGGGGGTGTAATCTTAAGCTTGATGGTTATCTAGAGACCAAACTAAAAACCTCCCCTTAATTCATCGTTTCGAGTGAGATATACAAACATGTTCCTATCTTTACTCACCCTATTCAACATCTGACAGACATTAATACAGCATACAGTGAGCAAAACGGTAATGACTGCGGAGCCACGACTTATTTGGCCTCCCATACCTTTCCTTAGCTGAATATAATCATCTAACCCTTTTGAAGATTTACACGTATTTTAGCAGATAATTCTGGCAATGGTTAAGGGGAGGTTTTTAGTGTGTTTCCTAGACTTCCATCAAGCTTGAAATTACACCCCCATGACCCCCTTTCAAGATAAATTTGTACATTTTTCGGTAGAAAAATTTCCCGGCCGAAGGCCGGTTCCTCCTAAATTACAGACTCGCTATCGCTCACCAGGAAAAAATCGACAACTAAATGGGACGAAAGGTCTTAAAAGTGACATAAATGGGGTGAAAGTTCTTAAAATCGCCATACTAATGGGGCGAACGTCTTAAAATCTCAAAAGCAATGGGGCTAAACATGAGGGAGAAAGGGGTAAAGAAAAAAATCCCTCAAGTGGAAATCTCCCCTTAAACGATTTTATTAAGATTAAAAAGAACCTGTGTGAGTAAAAGAACATAAATACTGTCTCAATTAACCCTCTCCGACATAAAAAAACATAAATACTGTCTCAATTAACTCTGATTTTATACATCCTTCCTAAACTGAGTAACATCGTCCAACCCATTGAAGATTCACACCCATTACAGCAGTTTATTACTTTATTCTGGATATGATTAAATGATTTTTATTAAGATTAGAAGGAACCTCTGTGAGTTAACTAACTCTCTAGCTCCCACAAGTTCTGCCTTAGCTGAATAAAATCGTCTAAATAATAGCCACAATAAACTGTCACTACGGGTCATAATCCTCATAGGGTTAACCATTTCAATATATGAGGACGCATTTATTTGCTGGCGATATTTATTTATATTGCGTCTAAGTCTTCAAATGTTTAGACAATATTTTTCAGCTTCTAATCTTCTAATCTTAAGGGGAGGTATTTCGTGTTGTCCCTAGACCTCCTTCAAGCTTAAGATTACACCCCCTTGAGCCCCTTTCAAGATAAATTTGTACATTTTTCGGGAGAAAATGTCCCGGCTGAAAGCCGGTTCCTCTTAAATTACAGGCTCGCTATCGCTCGCCAGGATAAAATCGACACCAAATGGCACGAAAGGTCTTAAAATTGACAGAAATGGGTTGAAAGTTCTTAAAATCGTCAAAATAATGGGGCAAACGTCTTAAAATTAGAAAAACAATGAGGCTAAACATGAGGGAGAAAGGGGTCAAGAAAAAACTCCCTCAAGTGGAGATCTCCCCTTAATAAAATCGTTTAATCCTAGCCAGAATAAACTGCAGTTATATGTGTGTGAATCTTCAATGGGTTAGACACTATTGTTCACCTGATGAAGGATATATGAAAACCAGAGAGATAATTGAGACAGTTGTTTATGTTTTTAACCCTTAACCTTTCCAGGGTTAAGGGGAGGTATTTAGTTTGTTCCCTAGACATCCATCAAGCTTAAAATTACACCCCCTTGAGTCCCTTTCAAGATAAATTTGTACATTTTTCGGTAGAAAAATTTCCCGGCCGAGGGCCGGTTCTTCTTAAATTACAGGCTCGCTATCGATCGCCAGGATAAAATCGACACCTGAATGGCACGAAAGGTCTTAATATGGGGTGAAAGTTCTTAAAATCGCTAAACTAATGGGGCAAACGTTTTGTAATATCAAAAGCAATGGGGCTAAACATGAGGGAGAAAGGGGTCAGAAAAAAATCCCTCAAGTGGAGATCTCCCCTTAACCTCTCCGCGGCGCACAGGGGGTTTTCTACAGGGTAAGACTGTGCGCACCTATGATGATTTTGGGACCTATTGCAAATTTCGATAAAAAGTACATCATCGTGTAGGGAATGTTTGCGGGCATCGGCCCATATATATTTGACCCCCCAAAAAATGTCTGGGGGGGGGTGGGGGAACGGTCCGTAGTTGAAAAATGTGGAGCGAATGGCACCGCGCGGCTAGATTGTCATCGAGCGGCGAGATTTCCCTGCCGAATATTTACGCGCGCAGGGGATAGAAGGAGAGGGAGGAGGGGGTGGGTTACGGCGTATTATCACGTATATGTCCATTTTTGAGCCCTTTTAGGCTATGTAGAGTATGTATACGTGTGTAGGCCACCCATATAACAATGAATATGCCTCATAGTGACCAAAAATTGCAATATATAAGGGAATTATAAGATAATTTGTAGGCGGGAATGAAGATGTGTTGGAGGTTTGGCGGCAATTTATGAGCTGAGAGTGTGGTTTACGCCATACATATCACGTATATCTTGTACGTAGAGCACTGTCATGCTATAATACAGACTTGTACGTATGTATACGTGCCATATATCAAAATATATACCGCATATTGACCAATTCATGCGATATTTACGCACATTATCAAAGAGTTTCTATGCGTGAACCAAGGTGTGAGTGAGTTGTGCTGGGAATGAAAGGGGGAGAGGGTGTGTTACGCCATAAATATCACGTAAATCTTGTATTTAGAGCACTGTCATGCTATAATAAAGACGTGTACGTATGTAGGCGTCCCATATAACAAGGAATATACCGCATATAGCCCAATTGATGCGATATTTACGCAAATTGTGAATGTGTTTCTAGCAGACGGAAGCCTGAAAGGGTGGGTTGGGGGTGGGTGGGTGGGAGGGAGGGAGGGAGGCATGCAGGGGTGCAGGGAGGGAGTGAGTGAGTCGTGAAGAGAAGGAAGGCAGGCAGATCCAGCTGTGTGACAATTGTGAAGGCGCCCGAGGCGTATGGATGCTTGGGATTTTGAACCTTATGTCTTCCAGGTGTCTGGTGTTTGTTGCCACCAAGAGTTTTACAATAACATGAGTCAGGAATGGAGAGAGAGAGAGAGAGAGAGATAGATAGAAACTGAGACATGCGTATGTCGTACGTATAAATGGACTTCAGAATTGCATTTTTATGCAAGCAGACATTGCATTTTAGACACATGTGAAGTACCACAGAAACATGTAGGCCATTGACTGTCAATAAAGTACTATATTATAGACCACCAGCGATGGTGGTCAGTAAACACGTGCAGATTGCCTTTTGCGATAAAGGGCTAAATATAGAATGGTGTCTCCTTACACTTGCGAAAGGGTAGATTGCCACCAGAGAAACGTTTACTTATTTATTTCCAAGTAATATGCAATCTAAATGTATATTCGAGACCGACTGCAATTATTTGTATGACAGTCATGACTATGTATAATCCAATATACGCGCGTAGGCGAGACATAAGAAAGCTGGTTGAGCAATTTTCGACACCCACACAGTTATTATTCTTTTTTATTTACAATATTATACAATACAAATGTATTTGTGAAGAGTATTTTATCCATTATTGTATTTATACAAATTTTGTTCCCAGACAGAGCTGCTGTGGCTGGTGTAGCTGGGGCATAAAGGGAGCGGCAAGGGTCACCGCTTGACCGTGTGAAAATGAGTGGAGTCGCACTGAGAGGGGCAATTTTGCTGAATGTTTTGGCAATTTTGGACAGAATAAAGTTATATAATTACTAATTCTTGACAGAGACAAACTTTCATAAACCTTGGCATGATATAATTGATAATCCCATCAATTTACAAACGTAAATTGGTGGGATAATTCATTTTTTGTTGTATATTGTCATTTCGATTGTAGACACAAAGTTTTGAGTGATATTTGGTATGAGCTCCTGTGGCATGGTTGGTAAGGTCGCGGACTGGAAAACTCAAAGTGTGCTAGGGTTGTGTGATCGAATCCAGGAGGGGGTTATGGGGAAGGTTTTATATTGTCTAGAACATTTTTGATAAATTTTTTTTTACAAGATCATGCCATTGTATTCAATAAATATGAAATATTCATAGAATATATCATATTGTAAGAATACAATGACATGACCTTGTGTTTTTTTATTTTTTATTATTGTTTTATTTTATTATCTTAGTAGGTTTGACAGGATTTGTTGAAACATATTTATTTTTGTACAATTCATTTGAGGTAAGAAAATAATTATATACACATGACTTTGGCTAATAACAAACATATATATTGATATAATAAAAAAATAAGGCATATTACATGTAAATATTTGAAACTTATAAACTAAATAATGAAACATACAATTATATAATGTAAAAGCTATATCACAGGGACATCTTTGGAACTTATACATTATATAATATATATGTTACATTATGAGGTAGCGTGATCAATTAGGTCAGGTCAGGTAAGGTAGGGCGCGAGTCCAGGACAGGGCTGGGCAGGGGGCGAGTCCAGGGCAGGGCAGGGCAGGGCAGGGCAGGGCCGGGCAGGGCAGGGCAGGGCAGGGCAGGGCAGGGTGACACTCAATAATTTTTGAAGGTGTGGTAGTCCCTGAAGCACTCACCCATGCAGAGTGGAACTTTGCACTCTGCGCACATTGAGGTGACTCTTTTTGGGACATGGGGTTTCCTGACACTGGAGCTGCAGACGGTGCACTGCACCTGCCTGTGACGAGTGCCAATCAGCTCGGTGTTGGTTAGGTAGTGTCTTTGGACACCCACCTGGACTCGGTCAGGAACGTGATCCCCACGCCATGCCGTACGTCTGTGAGTGGTGGTGCCATACTTCTCCAGGAGTTGGTATGAGACGTTGTACACGAACTCCCGGAATTTAAGTTTCTGGTTTGGGGCCATATTCTTTTTGACCAACCACAAGTTGTAGGCGTTCAGCATCGTTATGTCAACAAGGTGGAGGAAGAGCTTGTGATACCACTTCACAGTCTTCCTCAGACACTCAACGCCTGACAGCTGACAGTCAGACTTGTCCACCATGCGCATGTTTTTGGTGTAGTCCACTACCATGTCGGGCTTGTAGATGGTCTTCCTGGTTCGGTAGTGGATTTTGCCAGAATCCATCTGGGCACCTGTGTGGACGGTGGAAAGCAGGTGGACGTCTCGCTTATCCTTCCACTTCAGGGCTATCACTTTCCCACACTTTTCGAGCTGCTTATATTTCTGCCCCTTTCGTCGCCTTCTTCGCACATGCCTCTCGCGGTGTTCCTGGGCCAGGTCGTCTTCTGAAGGTGTGTCACTGGAGGAGGCATCTGTGAGAGGAATGACATCACCTGTGAATTTTGGCATAAACTTTCTTGTCTTTCTGACAGTCCCACATGACCCCGTTTGGTTGTCATGAAGAAACTGGCAGAGAGCAGGAGAAGTATACCAGTTGTCAGTGTAGATGATGTGGCCTTTGCCCAGGTAAGGTGCCAACATTTTCCTGACGATGGCACCTGACATGCCCATGGGGTCATTGGCAGCGGCTTTCGGTATGTCAATGTCAGTGCCTGTGTACACGATCATGTCAAGCACTATTCCAGTTTCGCAGTCACACAAAACGAAGAGCTTGATTCCGAACCTATGCCTTTTCAAGGGGATATACTGTTTGAAAACAAGACGTCCTTTGAAGAGCACGAGCGACTCATCAATCACCAAATTGAGGAAGGGGTAAAAGTATTTCCTATACCTCTCCAACAACATGGTGAACACATTCCGAACTTTCCATATCCTGTCAATCCTGTTAGGATTTTCGTTGTCTGCAAAGTGCATAAATCTTAGCAGCAACAAAAATCTGTCACGAGTCATGAACTTATTGAAAGTTGGGGTGGCGATGAGAGGGTCGTGCTTCCAATAGTGTTGCAACACATGCTTCTTGATCAGAGGCATGAGGAACAACAAGGCAAATAACGTCATAAATTCTTCCACAGTCGTATCCACCCAGCCTCGTATTCTCGCTTTTGGAGAAAGGACGTCCAATCTGCCAAACACCCACCTGTAGTAGGCGTTTGTTTGGGCAACGATGTACGTCATTACCTCCATATCGAAAAAAGCGAGGAAAAAGTCGCTTTCGTTCGCTTGATCGTCACAGGGCCAGTCGTCAGTTGTTCCTGACGTCCCAGGATTGAACTGGGGCACGTCAGGTACAAAATTGACCCCGTCAGACCAATCGAACGAAGGCAAGCCAGGGATCGGAATGCCGTCTGCGTCTGCTTCATTGTCTGAAATATCGCTTCCATGGTCGCGATACAGCACTTGATCATCATCACCCTCCTCTTCACTAGACAGACGATGACCTTCCCCATTTTCGTCACCGACGTCTGACTCACTCCCACTGTCCACTCCCAAATCCCCCCACCCTTGGTCCCGTGCTAGGGCTTCGTCGTCAAAACCTGGGCTGCCAATGTCCTGCGAATCACCATCAAACAGCAGGGCGCCATATTTTGATGGTGTCAGAGTTTTCCGGGTCACTTTTGCACGCGAGGGTGTCTTATGGACAGGGACAGCAGGGGCGGCGGCAGGGGCGGCGGCAGGGGCAGCAGTGGTGCGTGGCCTTGATGGCAAGATGATGGTGGTGCCTGTCGCCCTTCTCTCTGTTCCTTGGGCAGGGGCGGCAGGGGCGGCAGGGGCAGCAGGGGCAACAGGGGCAGCAGGGGCAACAGGGGCAGCAGGGCCACCAGGGACAGCAGGGCCAGCAGTCGCTTTCCCTCTCCCTTTCCCCTTCCCCTTCCCCTTCCCCTTCCCTGTTCCTTGGGCAGGGGCGGCAGGGGCAGCAGGGGCGGCAGCGGCAGCCGGGCCAGGGGCGGCGGCGGCAGCCGGGCCAGGGGCGGCGGCTGGTGGTGGTGGTGGTGGTAGGGGCACTGTGGCTGGCGTACGGGATCTTTTCCCTACGCCCGTGCCTTTAATTTTTCCTGCCCCGCAGGTTTTGCAGCCCTAGGGCGGCCTCCTGCGTCACTGGCAGGGGTGGCAGTGGTGGCAGTGGTGGTAGTGGTGGTGGTAGTGGTTGTTGCAGTGGCCTGGGTCGTGGTGGCAGTGTCCCGAAAGACCAATGACCTCTGTGCCATTGCCCTGCTTGCACGTGTTTTTTGTGCTTTGGGTGCTGGTGTTTCGTCCTCAGAGCTGTAGGGCGTGTCGTACTGGTAGCTAGGGTCTTTGGCAGCCACCCTCTGCCTTCCACGGCGGCTAACACCACCAGAAGGAGGGCTGGTTGTGTCATCAGGGAGCGAGCGTGAGGGACGTGTGGGCTCCATGACTAGTGCGTGGTTACTGGCGCGGTGGTGCTTGCACGAGTGCGGGGAGAGCGTTTGGCGGGGTGGTATCGAGAGTTGACATGTAGTACTATATCCACACCAATTTTCAGCCGCCTGACTATTAACGCGCGGTTTTGGTACGCGTTCAAAAGCGTTACTCTGAAGAGTCTCCCCGCAGTGCGCCGGGGGAACTCTTAAGAGTCTCCCTGCAGCTCCCGGGTTAAGAAAGTCCCTACACCTTTGATTCCTTAGAATACTAGAGATTCTTCCTAATTTGCATAACACGTTAACACATTGCCAGAAAATAGGAGGGAAAAGTGTCCTCCGATACTGAAAGGGTTAATTTGTGTAAATTTAGTGTAAGTGTGTGCATATATGTATGTGAATTACGTACATGAAACTATATTGTAGGCAATTATTTTTATTATTAATGACTGGTCAATTAATAGTATAGTTGGTGTTAAAAACGAATTTTCTCTTTCAAACTAAACTATAGAAAACTTTATATTTTGGGTGACTAAAATATATTGTAAAATATTTATGTGTAGTATCAACCTTAATTTTATCTTTTCTTTATAGTTTTAGACATGTTTTAGTTGAATAAATATAAAATATAATTATCAAAGCATTTTTTCATAAACAAATTAAGCATACAAAGAGTTAATTAGTTTTCATTGATAACTAGACAATATGCTACACATTCTTGTTAGATATCGTCATATTTGTTGTTGTTGTGATAGTGATCAGTCACGTTTAATAAGTGCGAGTTTTAAACATTCCTAAGCAGTGTTCATTGCGTTATACAACATTATTACTCCTGATACATCTAAATAGAATGGACTTCCACCGAAAATCTAGTAGTGTTTCCGATAACATAACCTTGTATCACGGTAAAACCGCGATTTCACTGATCGACAACAAAGAAGTGAGATCCAAAAGCCATATGGAGGCTGTACGGAAAGTCCTCGTCGCCTTGCTTGGCATTTTGGCTTTTGCATTGTGGGTAATAGATATTAGTGGCTGTGTCTACCTCCAGGTGACTTTTATCCATGAAGTTCCCGAGGACATCACCGGGGGCCTCACTATGATGATCAAGAGTGGCGTTCCCGTTGACAAAATCCTGGGTGTTAACATAGACCCGGCCAAGTTTGAAACATTCATCGGTTCTGTCTTTACGATGATAAAACATTGATCTGGGAGTGATATGCCGAGCTTTGATAACATCTTGGCTAAGTATACTGGCATCGAGAGTCTCCCAGAATTGAAATATGCCATAAATACTGGGCTTATTCTCCTGTTCATGACGAAGGCTTTAGTTTTTGTTTCGGGCATTACTTTTTTTGCCTTTAAAACGCTTTGGTATCGTGTTCCAATGATGCTCCTCTGTTTAGCCTCTGGGTTGAGTGTCTTTAGCTGCCAGTGGGCTATGAGTCTAATGTTCTATGCGGAGGTAGTTTGTCCTCTGCAACACTTTGATATCATAGGCGCTAAACCTTTCTGGTACGCCATGAATGATGCCAGAACCGCAGTTATCTGTACTTATCTTGCCAAACTTTGTATCTACATGTTGTCACTTCTTCTTACTCCTGCACTTCGTCGTAAACAACAGCCGAAGGATAGCTGCGATTCTATTGTTTAGCTCTTGCAATCTGATTATCTTTTCTGAACACTATTTGATGTGATATTTTGTTTAACTCTTTCAATCGGATTTTATTTTTCTGGCATTTATTTGATGTGATTTTTTGTTTCACTCTTTCAATCGGATTTTATTCAGCAATTATTATATTGTTAAGACTGTTTTATTTCGTCTAGGAAGGATCTGTGGGAATTGGAGGGGTGATTGACTCAGATCACTTGTCTTATTCCAAGAGGTTCGTCCTAAGGTGAATAGAATCGTCTAATGTTACACTTCGAAACCCATTAAGGGGAGATATCCACTTGAGGGATTTTTTTCTGGACCCATTTCTCCCCCATGTTTAACCCCATTGCTTTTGAGATTTTAAGACGTTCGCCCTAGTAATATTGACATTTTAAGACATTTTGACCCATTTATGTCAATTTTAAGACGTTTCGTTCCATTAAGGTGTCGATTTTTTCCTGGCGAGCGATAGCGAGCCTGTAATTTAAGAGCAACCGGCCTCCGGCCGGGACATTTTTCTACCGAAAAAAGTACAAATTTATCTTGAAAGGGGGTCTAGGGGGTGTAATTTTAAGCTTGATGAAAACGTAGGGAACAAACTAAATACCTCCCCTTAACGCCATCAGACAGTACACTAGGAACATACGGCTGGGAGTGTAGATAGCAGAGAAGGGGTGTTGTAGATAGAGGAAGCTGTTGGAATGGTTTTGGTATGTTTGTTATTAGTCTGTATTGTTAATCATATTTATGTGAAACGAGCAACAACAACTGTAGTAGCCTATACTGTATATATCTATCTACCTATTTATTGCCAGATGCTGTGATCCCTCAAGGGCTGACCATGAATGAATCTCCTCCATACCCCTTTGTAATACGTCGACTGATGCCCCTCCTTCCATCCAACACCACTTTCACTCATATACTTCTCAACTCCATACCCCTAATTCATTCTCGGTCTGCCTCTCCTTCTCTGCCGTCCACCTCACTCGCACACACTCCATTACCGTAGTCATTTAGTCATCAATGTACAAATTCAGCTTGAAAGGGTCTGGTGGGGCTTTTTATTTTAGTTTGAAGGGAGCCAAGTGGACGAGCTAGAATACATTGCCCAAACTAAAAAACAAACACAAATGAAATCCTAAAAAATATATAACCTCCACTGTATTGGCCACGTCTTTTTAATATTATTCTAGCTATATTTAGACGATGTTATGCAGTTTAAGAAGGATCTGTGGTAGCGAAAATGGTTAAGTGAGATAGTTCAAAGTCTGTTGATTGCTGGGGGCCCTTTAAACTGAATGAAATAGTGTAATAGCAGCCAGAATAACGTTATAAGGATGGCACTGGTACTAAATAGTGTAATAGCAGCCAGAATAACGTTATAAGGATGGCACTGGTACTAAATAGTGTAATAGCAGCCAGAATAACGTTATAAGGATGGCACTGGTACTAAATAGTGTAATAGCAGCCAGAATAACGTTATAAGGATGGCACTGGTACTAAATAGTGTAATAGCAGCCAGAATAACGTTATAAGGATGGCACTGGTACTAAATAGTGTAATAGCAGCCAGAATAACGTTATAAGGATGGCACTGGTACTAAATGGGTTAAACAAAATATCATAATAGGCTAATTAAGAAGACGTCGGACCAGATAGTGTTAAGGGGGGATGGTTCACTTTGTGGTAGATGTTTTAATTTATTTTTATTTTGTTTAGTTTCCTCCCTACTGTAGGCCTCCATCAAACTTTAAAAAACATCCATCAGATCCCCCTTCTAGATTAATGTGTACATTTTTCGGTAGAAAAATTTACCGGCCGAAGGCCGGTTACTCATAAGATTACAGGCTCGCTATCGCTCGTCAGGAAAAAATAGACACCTAAATGGCACGAAAGGTCTTAAAATTTACAACGAAATGAGGCAAAAGGTATTAAAATCGCCAAACTAATGGGGCAAACATCTTAGCATCTGAAAACTAATAGGACTAAACATGAGGGAGAAATTGGTCCAGAAAACCGGCCCATGTCCCCTTAACAAAAAAGACCAGGGTGTAAAATTATAAGACCCAAAATATTAACCTAATAAACCGTTGGAATGGCAATGTCCTGACGAATCCAATGATATCCATCACATTTTGAAATTCCACAATGACCTGAAAACTTGGATGTATATTTCGCCAACACTGTAATTGACCACTTACGAGTTTCAGGCTATAAGGAAGTTGGAACCGTAAACATCGATATTTAAATATAAACCATAATTATGTAGGTTTCTAATTGATAAAAAGTATGTTGAATTGGGTTTTATGTATTTATAAATGTACTACAACAGTATTATAACAGGTAATTCTGATAAATATCGATATCTACAACTCCAACTTCCTTATAGAACGAAACTCGCAAGTGGTCAATTCAGTTAAATAATCAGTTGTATTATGCCAAATTATCAATGCAAGCAATTAAACCACTAATAGAATTGGACTCCATACACCATGGAGAGTTCATTGATATTAAGTTCAATGAATTTGGGCACATATCTGAGGTCACAGGAGCCGTCGACTTTGCCTAAAGTGCATTTTCGAGCGGTTTTGTCGAATCTCCTTAACCCCTTCTGTACCGGCGACGTCTTTTGTATTTTATCATAGCTACATTTAGACGATTTTATGAAGCTTAGGAAGGATATATGGCTGCTAAGAGGATTAATTGAGATTGTCTGAAAACCTTTGAATGAGTAGACGTCCTTCATATGCTGTACAAAATCGTCTAATAGTTGCCAGAATAGAATGAAAAGTACATCACCGGTACAGAAGGGGTTAAATATGATATCCCACAATAATGCCACAATTTTAGTTGGGCTACTAGTAATGGATGCAGGGGTTGGATTGTAGCTTACATTCGGATGCCACAGTCTCTAACCCACTCATATGAATTCGTGGACCCGCTATGTTTTTCCTTATGCAGCTATAACTATCTACATGTATTTTTGGACTGGTGATGGGCTGGTCTATCAGAGTGAGAACTGAGCGACCTCTGCCATACCCATAGCTTATTCTGACTGTTCCTTTTACTTTTACTTTTATATTTTCTAGATCTCAAGTGACGGCGTCTCTTCCGTGGATTGACCTCCCAATCTACCTAGATTGGAAGCCAAAGCGTCACATTTTTTCCTTTGCCCCTCAACTTTCTCTTCATAATTGCTGAGGGGCACAGGGCCCTGGGTGGGGCATTGGTTTCCCGGGCGTTTCCGCACCCTCCTCAGCTCCCCGCCATGGAGTGGCTTCGGTCACCCAGGCTTTATTGTGGTCGGCAGTGAGGGTTCTGTGGGGGCACACAGTTATGGCCTTGGCCTTGCTCGGGGCCTTGGGGCTGTTCGGCCAGGCAGCTTGGGGAACAACAACAACAACAACATGTATTTTTGGACTGAACTTGCTATTCAATAACAAGTGGATATCGTTTTGTAGGTGATATACAGAAAGATATATTCCTAAATTCGTGTCCAGAGGTACACTATCGTAATTATAAATTGGTGAGGTCCACGAAATACTCATGATAGGGCTTGAGACTATGGCATCCGAGTGTAGTAGTATATACTCAGGCTATATACTATAGCTGGGGGTGGCCGACTCAAGACAGAGCACGAACAGAAACAACATTTAAAGTTCCTTTTCTTAGGGTCCAGGATCACTTTCGCATTCCCTCGCCCAGTTCTTATAATCTCAAAACTACTGGGGCTAATCATTAGGGAGGAGGGGGTCCAGAAAAACGGTCTGCCTCCCCTTAAAGGTAAAGGCAGTTACTATGGTATCTTCTTCTTTTATTTCCCGGGAGTAGGAGGTAAAGCACTGATGGGGGAATGGGTCTTGACAAGTGAGTTAAAGGTAAAGGAAGTAACTATGGTATCTTCTTCTTCCGTCTCCATCTCCTCCCTCTTGTCACTGGTCAGCTGGGAGGCCTCGCGATAAATTATCAGCGAGTTTTGTTTAGGACAGGCCGTCACTAAACTTTCCCCAGGGCGGGTTGCCGCTGAGCATGACATGATAAATTATCGGTGTGTAAAGTACAGGACATGCAGTATTGCCGCTGTACATGCCTCAGTACCAATGGTCGCTAAGAGTAACGCAAGACAAATTGCCATTGAGTGTGATTCAAGAGAAATTATCGTTGAGTCGAGGTGGTGAGAATCCCGCCTATTCAAGTTAGGGCTTTGGTATGTTCTACTCGATGTTCTCTCTCTTGGGTAAGTCACTTTATGTTTTCCTGCCTTAGGTCAGGTGAAGTTATTGAGGATAAGCCTTTACAACGGCACCTCATTCTACATTCTACCTTTTCCTATGTTTCTGAAGAGTGTAGAAAGGGGAGAAGGGGTGTTGGAGAGAGAGGAAGCTGTTGGAGTGGCTTTGTTATGTGTGTTATTAGTCTGTATACGTCGTCGAGGTGTCCCCCGACTCGCCGGTGGTGGAAGTGTGGGGAAAACTTTCTTCTTGTTTACGAAACGGAAGAGAGGTGTGGCCCTGGGCGGGGCTACTGGCACTTGTGGTGGTGCCAGGCATCATGAATGGCCCTCCTGGTGTTTGTAGGCGCCGCCGCTCTGTCGGAAAAAATGGCCGCGCCGTCATAGAAAACGGACCCTCCTGTGGTTGTTCCTTGGGTGACTGATGTAGTTTTTCTCTGTTGACTAATATTGCTACTGAAGAAAGTCTGTTTTGCTGTGGAAGTGTGGGCATATCATTAGGGATTTTGCTTGCTTACCATTTCCGAGCAATGTATTTTAGTTTGTCCCCTAGGCTAACAAGAACGCCTTCCCAGACTTCAATCAGACTAAAAAGGTTTCACACAGGCGCCCTTCATGTTAAAGTTATACATTTGTTTATAACGAAGGCCAATTTCATATAAGTTACAGGCTCACTATCGCTTACCCAGAAAAAAATAGACACTTGCATGGGGCGAATAATCTTAATTAATAGGCCTATCGCTAAACAAATGAATGAAATCTGCCTTTTAATCTCCAAACTAATGGAGCGAAACAGAGGAGGTCCAAAAAGACCCCCTCGGAACAAATAGAGTTAAAAGGGCCTAGTATTATGGCCACTTCAGTTACTCTTTACATACCCCTAATGTACAACAGCGGTACAGTAGCCAACACATGAACCTGGTACAAGGGCTGGGTGTGACATGATATAACCCTATTTGGTCTGAGGGGAGGCTTTTTGGAGCTTCCCTGCTTCGCTCCATTAGTTTAGAGAGTTTAAGACGTTTCGCCCCATTAGTTTGGCGATATTATTATGCTTCACCCCATTCAGGTGTTGATTTTTTTCTGGGCGAGCGATAGCGAGCCTGTAACTTTTAAGAAAGTTAGCCAGGCCTGTCCATTTCCGGTATCGTCAGTATTGTTGGCCAAGGTGTACCTGGGTAATCAAGGTGGTCTTGGTCCAGGTCCTGCCTTGATCGACCCAAGATCTATGACCCAAGAGCTATAGATCTTGACTCGTGTGGCTGATTTCGCGAGCCATTGGCGTCATCCTGGACTGGGTGTACCTGGGTAAAGTCAGCCCTGGGGACCGAGCACTGGCGAGCAGGCCATGACCAGAGGTGGTATTGGCAGGGCCAAGGGCTGGGTTGGCCACAATCGGCCTGGGTGACCCAGGTCAGTTAATTGTCTCACTATAATGCGCTAGTATATGGAAGTCAGTGGGTTAATTAAGATAGTCTTTACCCTTATAGTATCAACAGATCCTTCCTAAGCTGTATACAATCGTCTAATAATAACCAGAATATACAGTCAACATGCGTCATAATCTTCAGAGGGTTAAATTACCAGAATAATTTGCTATAAACCCATTAACTGATCATATTAACCCTCTCAGTATCAGGACGCATTTCTTAGATATATTCTGGCTACTAGTAGACAATTGTATGCGATTTATAAAAGCTGTACGGTATAGTATCAAAGTAAAACTGATCTCCATTAACCTTCTGACTCCCACAATATTTTCCTACACTGACCAAAATCGTCAAGTTCTAGCCAGAATAAAAATAAATGCATGCGATTTCAAATACTGAAGGAATTAACCCCTTCGGTACCGGTGACGTCTTTTGTACTGGATTTCAGCTACATTTAAACGATTGACGAAGCTTAGGAAGGACGTATGGTAGCCATAAGGATTAATTGAGATAATATGTAGCTTCTTAATGGGTAGACGTTCTTCCTAAGCTGCATAAAATCGTCTAATAGTTGCCAGAATACAAATATATGCATGCGTTCTCAAATACTGAAGGCATTAATTACTGTAAGTACTGCACAAGATAATACACTGCTAATTAAATCATACTAAGTTTCCTTCCATTCATAAAATCACGAAGTGTGTACAAAATCCATGTGGGCAACTGTACATTAAATGATTAAATATTTGTTGACTCTCGCGGAAGTTTCTCGTCATCTGTTTTACGGAGGATTGATATCGATGCCAGAGTTTCAGTTTAAAAAATAAATATCCCTGCATCACATGTCCTATATGCAGTTATCAACAACTTCCAAATACCTAAGATAAAACAGACTATGTGCTGAGAACGTCCTAATCCTGAAGGTAATGCGGAAGTTGATTAATTAACTATAATAAAATTTGAACAGGACTCGTGGATTGTGGGAAAGGCAGAAATTGAATGTGACGTCATTATTCAGTGCCGAGAATCGACTGGTAGCAGTAGGACGTATCACCCATGGCTCTTCGAATTTCACCGTATATAAGGTGTGTATGGGGATTTTTCGTGTATATATGACGTATTTATTGATGTTCTATTAATGTACATGTGGTCATACATGTACTTTATAAGAGTAATGTAAGAAAACTGTGGACTTAACACTATTTGAGCCGGTTCCTGCCTGTCGTCACGTCTGCATATATTCTATCAACTGGTAATTACGCGAATATTGTTGACCTCCAGGACATTTAGATAATAACAAACTATTCGGTGTGTGTACATTGTGTCCGTGAGGTGTGTGAATATAGAGGGGGTCATTAACTCATAATTTAAGGTCCAAACTAGCAAACGAGGTGACATCGCTGTTACCCCCACCCACCTCCCTCATCCGCTCCCCCCTCCCCCTTTCTTGACAATTCCCATCCCTGCTCGCCACCCCCCCCCTCCCCTCCCTCATTCCTCTCCTTTCCTCCCCGTCCTCTCCAATCCTCTTTCGTCTCTGTTCCTCCTCTCTTCTCAACCTCGGTCTTCTGACCCCCCCTCTCTCCTCTCCTTTCCCCATGCCCCCCCCTCCCCACCCCCTGTGCTCCCCTCCTGTTCTCCCTCACCCAACCTTCCACCCTCTCTACCCCCCCCTCCCCCTCCCTCCCTGTGCTCCCCTCCTGTTCTCCCTCACCCAACCTTCCACCCTCTCTACCCCCCCCTCCCCCTCCCTCCCTGTGCTCCCCTCCTGTTCTCCCTCACCCAACCTTCCACCCTCTCTACCCCCCCCTCCCCCTCCCTCCCTGTGCTCCCCTCCTGTTCTCCCTCACCCAACCTTCCACCCTCTCTACCCCCCCCTCCCCCTCCCTCCCTGTGCTCCCCTCCTGTTCTCCCTCACCCAACCTTCCACCCTCTCTACCCCCCCCCTCCCCCTCCCTCCCTGTGCTCCCCTCCTGTTCTCCCTCACCCAACCTTCCACCCTCTCTACCCCCCCTCCCCCTCCCTCCCTGTGCTCCCCTCCTGTTCTCCCTCACCCAACCTTCCACCCTCTCTACCCCCCCTCCCCCTCCCTCCCTGTGCTCCCCTCCTGTTCTCCCTCACCCAACCTTCCACCCTCTCTACCCCCCCCTCCCCCTCCCTCCCTGTGCTCCCCTCCTGTTCTCCCTCACCCAACCTTCCACCCTCTCTACCCCCCCCTCCCCCTCCCTCCCTGTGCTCCCCTCCTGTTCTCCCTCACCCAACCTTCCACCCTCTCTACCCCCCCTCCCCCTCCCTCCCTGTGCTCCCCTCCTGTTCTCCCTCACCCAACCTTCCACCCTCTCTACCCCCCCCTCCCCCTCCCTCCCTGTGCTCCCCTCCTGTTCTCCCTCACCCAACCTTCCACCCTCTCTACCCCCCACTCCCCCTCCCTCCCTGTGCTCCCCTCCTGTTCTCCCTCACCCAACCTTCCACCCTCTCTACCCCCCCCCTCCCCACCCCCTGTGCTCCCCTCCTGTTCTCCCTCACCCAACCTTCCACCCTCTCTACCCCCCCTCCCCCTCCCTCCCTGTGCTCCCCTCCTGTTCTCCCTCACCCAACCTTCCACCCTCTCTACCCCCCCCTCCCCCTCCTGTGCTCCCCTCCTGTTCTCCCTCACCCAACCTTCCACCCTCTCTACCCCCCCCTCCCCCTCCCTCCCTGTGCTCCCCTCCTGTTCTCCCTCACCCAACCTTCCACCCTCTCTACCCCCCACTCCCTACCAATTTCCCTCGCGTCCCCACGATCACCACTCGTTCTCAATATAGTTTATCTTGTATATAAATTGTAAAACTATAATTTGTTTGATTAGATTTTGGCTCCAATGATTATGATGCTGTCCTATAACGTGATCCGGCATACTCTCCCCCCACCCCCCATTTCTCTCTCTTGCACACACACACACACAGTCGCTCCCCCCCCCCCCGCCTTTCTCTCTCTCTCCCTCCCTCCCTCTCTCTCTCTCTCTCTCTCTCTCTCTCTCTCTCTCTCTCTCTCTCTCTCCCTCCCTCCCTCCCTCGCCCTCGCTCTCTATCTATATCTATCTCTCTCTTGCCCTCGCTCTCTCTCTCTCTCTCTCTCTTGCCCTCGCTCTCTCTCTATCTATCTCTCTCTCTCTCTTGCCCTCGCTCTCTCTCTCTTGCCCTCGCTCTCTCTCTCTTGCCCTCGCTCTCTCTCTCTTGCCCTCGCTCTCTCTCTCTTGCCCTCGCTCTCTCTCTCTCGCCCTCGCTCTCTCTCTCTCGCCCTCGCTCTCTCTCTCTCGCCCTCGCTCTCTCTCTCTCTCGCCCTCGCTCTCTCTCTCTCGCCCTCACTCTCTCGCCCTCGCTCTCTCTCTCTCGCCCTCGCTCTCTCTCTCTCGCCCTCGCTCTCTCTCTCTCGCCCTCGCTCTCTCTCTCTCGCCCTCGCTCTCTCTCTCTCGCCCTCGCTCTCTCTCTCTTCTCGCCCTCGCTCTCTCTCGCCCTCGCTCTCTCTCTCTCTCTCGCCCTCGCTCTCTCTCTCTCGCCCTCGCTCTCTCTCTCTCGCCCTCGCTCTCTCTCGCCCTCGCTCTCTCGCCCTCGCTCTCTCTCGCCCTCGCTCTCTCGCCCTCGCTCTCTCGCCCTCGCTCTCTCGCCCTCGCTCTCTCTCGCCCTCGCTCTCTCTCTCGCCCTCGCTCTCTCTCTCGCCCTCGCTCTCTCTCTCGCCCTCGCTCTCTCTCTTGCCCTCGCTCTCTCTCTCTCTCTTGCCCTCGCTCTCTCTCTCTCTCTTGCCCTCGCTCTCTCTCTCTCTCTTGCCCTCGCTCTCTCTCTCTCTCTTGCCCTCGCTCTCTCTCTCTCTCTTGCCCTCGCTCTCTCTCGCCCTCGCTCTCTCTCTCTCTTGCCCTCGCTCTCTCTCTCTCTCGCCCTCGCTCTCTCTCTCTCTCTCTCTCTCGCCCTCTCTCTCTCGCTCTCTCTCTCGCCCTCGCTCTCTCTCTCTTGCCCTCGCTCTCTCTCTCTTGCCCTCGCTCTCTCTCTTGCCCTCGCTCTCTCTCTCTTGCCCTCGCTCTCTCTCTCTATCTATCTATCTCTCTCTCTCTTGCCCTCGCTCTCTCTCTCTTGCCCTCGCTCTCTCTCTCTTGCCCTCGCTCTCTCTCTATCTCTTGCCCTCGCTCTCTCTCTCTCTATCTATCTATCTCTCTCTTTCTCTCTCTCTCTTGCCCTCGCTCTCTCTATCTATCTATCTATCTCTTTCTATCTCTCTCTTGCCCTCGCTCTCTCTCTCTCTTGCCCTCGCTCTCTCTCTCTTGCCCTCGCTCTCTCTCTCTTGCCCTCGCTCTCTCTCTCGCTCTCTCTCTCGCCCTCGCTCTCGCTCTCGCTCTCTCCTTTGTACTCCTTTGTACCTACACACACTCTTTCTCTCTCTCACAGACAAACACACACATACACACTCACTCTCTCTCTCTCTCTCTCAAACACCTACACACACTCTCTCTCTCTCTCTCTCTCTCAAACACCTACACACACTCTCTCTCTCTCTCAAACACCTACACACACACTCTTTCTCTCTCTCTCACAGACAAACACACACACACACTCTCTCTCACTCAAACGCAAACACTCTCTCTCGCTCTCTCAAACACCTACACACACTCTCTCTCTCTCTCTCTCAAACACCTACACACTCTCTCTCTCTCTCAAACACCTATACACACTCTCTCTCTCTCTCTCTCTCTCTCAAACACCTACACACACTCTCTCTCTCTCTCTCAAACACCTACACACACTCTCTCTCTCTCTCTCTCTCTCTCTCTCTCTCTCTCTCACACTCGACCATCGCCCCATATTATTTGAGACCCGCAGAGGGTCGCTCTTGGGCAGGGGTTGTGGGGACGGATTTGGATAGGAATTAATACCCGCAGAGGGCTGCTCTTGGGCAGTATGATGTGCGGGGGTTGTGGGGACGGATTTAGATAGGAATTAAAACTCGCAGAGGGCTGCTCTTGGGCAGTATGATGTGCGGGGGGTTGTGGGGACGGATTTGGATAGGAATTAATGCCCGCAGAGGGCTGTTCTTGGGCAGTATGATGTGCGGGGTTGTGGGGACGGATTTGGATAGGAATTAATACCCGCAGAGGGCTGTTCTTGGGCAGTATGATGTGCGGGGGTTGTGGGGACGGATTTGGATAGGAATTAATACCCGCAGAGGGCTGTTCTTGGGCAGTATGATGTGCGGGGGTTGTGGGGACGGATTTAGATAGAAATTAAACTCGCAGAGGGCTGCTCTTGGGCAGTATGATGTGCGGGGATTGTAGGGAAGGATTTAGATAGGAATTAATACTTGCATAGGGTTGCTCTTGGGCAGTATGATGTGCGGGGGTTGTGGGGACGGATTAT
This sequence comes from Lithodes maja, assembly GCA_037953745.1. NCBI lineage: Eukaryota > Metazoa > Arthropoda > Malacostraca > Decapoda > Lithodidae > Lithodes > Lithodes maja. Next base: position 7,597 of record JBAKBP010028751.1, on the reverse strand, counting down.
GATATGATTTAATAACCGCAGAGGGTTGCTCTTGGGCAGTATGATGTGCGGGGGTTGTGGGGACGGATTATGATATGATTTAATACCCGCAGAAGGTTGCTCTTGGGCAGTATGATGTGCGGGGATTGTGGGAACGGATTATGATACGATTTAATACCCGCAGAGGGTTGCTCATGGGCAGTATGATGTGCGGGGGTTGTGGGGACGGATTATGATATGATTTAATACCCACAGAGGGTTGCTCTTGGGCAGTATGATATGCGAGGGTTGTGGGGACGGATTATGATACGATTTAATACCCGCAGAGGGTTGCTCTTGGGCAGTATGATGTGCGGGGGTTGTGGGGACGGAATATGATATGATTTAATACCCACAGAGGGCTGCTCTTGGGCAGTATGATGTGCGGGGGTTGTGGGGACGGATTTGGATACGAATAAATACCTCCATCCCAAGGTAATAAATAAAATAATGTAATTAAAAACAATGACGTCAATATTTTATTATATTTTGAATTTCAATACACGATTTTATTCAGCCTAGGAAGGAGCTGGAGAAGGCGAAGGGTCTTTCCTAAGCTGAACAAAATCGATTATTGTTATCCCGACTAAAGGATCATGACGCGTTTTGGCAGTTTATTCTGGCTATTGTTAAACGATTGTATCTAGGTTAGGAAGGGTAGATGGAAGTCAGAGGGTTAATTAAGGCAGTCTTCATCCTTTTCATTCCCACCGATCCTTCCTAAGCTGTACAAAATCGTTAAGGAATAGCCAGAATAAACTGTCAAAACACTTCATGATCGTCAAGGGGGTTGGTGTTTCGTTTAGTTTCGAAGCAGGGTCATAGTGGTGTTATTGAATCATCTCGCGCCCGTCTTGCCATTAACCCCTTCTGTACCGGCGACGTACTTTTTAACTGTATTCTGGCTACTATCAGACGATTTTACTCAGTTGCTTAAGGGTCTCCAACGAATTAACAGGTTTCGAACTATCTCACTGAACCCTTTTCACCACCACAGATCCTTCTTCAACTGCACAAAATCTTCTAAATATAGCTTGAGAAAAATGATAAAGACGTTGCGGTACAGGAGTTAACCCTTTGAAGATTATGGCGCAGTTTGACCATTTATTCTGGCTATTATTAGACGATATTATACAGCTTAGGAAGGATGTGTGGAGGTTGTACAGGTAAACACTATCTCAATTAACCATCCGACTTACAAGTGAACTCTGGAACTCCCTCCCTTTATCATCTTTCCTTCATCCTATGACTTAATCTACTTTAAACTTCGTGTGTCCAGGCAATTTGACCCCAATGTCTCTTGAATTTGGCTCTGTCACTCTTTTGGGGAGACACTCGTTACAGGCAACCTGTTTTTTGTCTCCTTCATACACAAAGAAATTTTGTTTTAGGCTACCCTTCTTAATCTGAAATGCGTAATCGAATCTTGAAAGGGTTATTTGAAAGTAGACCTAAAATTAATAATCTTAATAATTCTTATGTTTACTGTACAATATATTACTGTAGGCCTATATAAAGAAAAATAATATGTACTTTAAATATATGTGTGGACAAAATGTGTTAGTAATTGTAGTAATACATAACTAATGAATCAAATTGTGTTTCAGATTCGTGTTTTGAAGCCGAGCCTGTGTTCATGGTTGGAGTCCTTCGATTAACAGAGTATGTAGTCGTAGAGGTTCCGGCCGCCATCTTGATTCCATACTCACTTTCTGCCAAGTACTCTTTTCAGTCAGGGTACATTGATGGATAGGAATATAGAAATAAGTATAAATGTTAATAGAATAAACATGATATGCTCAAAATAAGATGGATATAAATAATGGCGAGGTATATTCTACAGCGTGAGTTGGAGTCAAGATGGTGGTCAAATATCAAGTTGGTAACTCTGTTAATATATGTTACCCTAGTCTTGGTGGGCGGGGCAAGACGAAATGGTAATTATGCAACTGTAATTTAATTTTGCAAGGTACAGGGTTTAATAAGGCCAATAACAACATCACTAATATGCTTTTAATAGACAATAGTATATTGCTAAATAGGTCAATTAGGCAATAGTTTGAAATGGGATTGATAATTACTGGTTTTTATTGTATAATTGGCAACTCTTCTACATGGCAACAATGAAGAACATGGCGAGGGTAGTCTGCCTTCAGTAAATGGAAATAGTCTACGGAAAATGTACTCCTATTTTCAAGTATTACTATTACTACTAAAAGTTATTATTTTTACTACTACTATTACTACTACTACTACTAGTAATATTATACTTGAAAATAGTTCTTCTCATGGGTCACAGGCATTTAGGGATAATAAAACATACTAATAGTTATCTTTTATTTTTACCTTGAGCATGGATTATTATTATTATTATTATTATTATTATTATTACGGGTATATACTAAATTATTTTATTCGGCTTCGGAAAGACCCTCTCAAGTTCTACAGGACCTTCCTAAGCTGAATAATATTGCCCAATGAAAGCCAAAATGTAATAAAAATAATGGCGTTTATGTTCTTAACCCTTTTAGTTTAGGCGACGTCTTTTGTTATCATAGTTACATTTAGAGGATTTTATGAAGCTTAGGAAGGACCTGTGATAGTTAACCCTTGCTGTACCGATGACGTCTTTTTTGTATTTTATTTCGGCTACATTCAGACGATTTTATGAAGTTTAGGAAGGATCTGGGATAATTAAAAGCGTTAATTGAGATCATGTGTAGCGATTTAATTGAGGTCCTTCCTAAGCTGAATTAAATCGTCTAATTAGGTGCTTTGTTGATATTTTTAGTTAATTTATTTGATTGTATTCGTGTATGATGTATTTATTGTATGAAGTGTATGCATATGAATAAAGGTGAATTTATTACAACCTATTTCCCTAACCTTTATCCATTCAGTAGTGTAGACACAAGTAACTAATGCTTGGAAATATTAAGGGGAGTGTTTTTTCTGATATCCCTTCTTCCTCATGCTTAGCCCCATTAAGTTTGAGATTTTAAGACGTTCGCCCCCATTAGTTTGGCGATTATTTGCCAATATTAAGACCTTTCGTACCATTTAGGTTTCATTTTTTCCTCGGCGAGCGATAGCAAGCCTGCAATTTAGGAGGGCTTAAGCAGATACATTTGCGACCAAAAAACGTACAAATTTATCTCGATTGTTGTTGTTTTTCTTAAGTTTGATTGAGATAAAGAGCACAAACTAAAAAAAAAAAAAAAAAAAGGATAGGTAAACAATAAAGATAATGTGCCTTTTATTTAATCATGGGTTAGTGTACATTCAAACAGAGAACAGTTTATTATATATGGCATACCTATACATAGCAAATAATTAATGCTTAAGCTAGTGTCCCCAAAATGGCGACCGGATGAGAAGTTGTCCGGTTTCTCCCGTCATCGAAAGGGGGGGTTGGGGGGTCGGGGGGGGGGGGGGTCGAAGGGATGAGGGTTGGGGCTGTCTCTCCTTGTAACTCGAGACAAGAGCTGAGTGGAGGCAGGCTCTAGAGGCCAGCAGGGGAGGCAGGCTAGATCGCTGCTCTCCCACTCTCTACGCTATATATAGATTTTTTTTTTTTTTACTTGATATGAGCTTCATTTAGACGATTTTATGAGGCTTAGGAAGGCTATGTGTCAGCTAAAAGGATTAGGTGACATATTTCGTAGCCTTTGAATAGATAGACGTCCTTCCTAAGCTGAATAAAATCGTTTAATAGTTTCCAGAATATTATGAAAAGGCCCTCTATAAATCGTATACATCACATTAAGCTATAATAGTATACAGATAGCCCATAATAAACTCATATTCACACCTCTATTGAATTATAACGTCTCTATAATAGCATCCATTATAGGGCGATTCCTTCGTGGCCATTCCCTCGGACATCTAGGCGTTCATGGGGGGATCGAGGGCTCTAATGCGTGGCAAAAAGATTTTTTTTTTTTTAGGACACGAGAGTAATGATAAAGCTGCATAAACATCTCGGGTACCTAAAATCCACTTGGCGGCATAGGAACTCTCTCTATCTCTCTCTCTCTATCTATCTCTCTAGCCCCATGTGAAGGAAATATGACAACCATTAATTATTCACAAAATATGTATGTTAGAATTGTCAAACTTATACCAAAAGATAGAGGATACAAATACGCATAATTTATGTTAAGTAAATTTTATTCAGAAATGTATAGTTAGGGAGATATTGACGATTTTGTGAGTGAAAAAATTCTCGATCATCTGTCACCCAATAGTTGCCATCAACCACCAGCAATACAACCGAGGGTATATAAACTCTGAATTTTCGCCTCATTCGATCATTTTGTTCCCGGTCGTCCAGCTTTAAAAGAGGTAAGTCTCGTGTGCTCCCATTTTCCCCCATTGTTTCCCCTGAAAATACAAGAAATTAAGGTGTAATAGCTAAATAACGTGACCTATTTACCGCCAAACCCGAATTTGTGGACAAGAGCTTATTGATTTTCCCATAATACTTAATACCTTTGCATTAAATAAGGCCAGAAATGTGACGGAAAAAGCCGGCAGGTTTGACGAACTTTCTGGAAGCCGGCACTTGATCGTTCGCTCAGTTCTACCTCTTTAACCCTTCCAATAAAACCATATGTCTCAATATTATGGCGATCACTAGTAGATTTTATTCATTAAGGAAGAAATTGAGATCCAGATTATAAATTTATGGCATAAACTTAGGCTATATTCCCATGTGACTTTTCTAAACTGAATTTGGCTTAGTATTTTTTAACCTGAATAGAATTTTTATATTGATTAATTACCTATTAACCCACGAGTAATAGATGCCTTAATGATTACGTGGATGATTTGGTTAGAATAATTTAATTGGATTTTGAAAACTTTGCAAACTAGCGAATCGAAGCCGGCTGACTAGACGCCTCGTGGTTATTGATCAATAAGGGAAGAGGGTAGTTTTTCTGGAACCCCTTCTCCCTCATGTTTAGCCCCATTGCTTATGAGATACGTTCGCCCCATTAGTTTAGAAATTTGAAGAACTTTTGCTCTTTTTTGTTAAATATTAAGACATTTCGTGCTATTTAGGTGTCAATTTCTTTCCTGGCGAGCGAGAGCAAGCCAGTAATTTAAGAGGAATCGACCTTCGGCCGTGACATTTTTCTACCGAAAAATGTACAAATAAATCTTGAAAGGGGGTATAGGGGGTGTACTTTTAAACTTGGAGGTCTAGCGAGGAAAATAAAACTTTAATGAATATAATAAATTAATAGATTAACAAAATAGCCACTGTCCCCTTAACCCTTTGAACATTGACCTATTGAGTTTCTTCTGGCTATCTTCAGAAGATTTTATAGTTTACGAAAGATGTGTGGGAATCCTAAGGGCACGAGACCGGTTAACTAGGATACCTCGTGGGTATTTACTGTATAGGCTACTGTCTTATTAACGCTAGCATAAGGATCTTTTCCATTCTATTTCGTCTATCATTGCAAGATTTTAGTTTTAGAAAGCCTTGGAGTTTCACGCAGATTAATTTTATGTAATGTTTGTCATATTTTATTTTCATTGAACGATATTATAGTTTTGGAAAGCCTTGTGGAAGTTTCAGGCAAATTTATTAAGTTTTATTTATATACTGTATAGGGTTTGTTCGATATTATTTTATTTTATAAATCGTATTCTATTTTTTATTTGTATTTTTTCGCTTTTTTTCAACCTCCCAAATGTCAAACCGGCAAATTTGGGTTTAAGTCTGGAATTAATGAGAGCAATGTAGTAAATTTACCTTGGGATTTAACTCCTTCTGTACCGGCGCAGTCATTTTAACTATTCTGGCTACTGTTTGAAGATTTTATATAGTTTCAAAAGGGCCTCCAGCAATTAACAGGCTTCTAATTATCTCTTAACCCTTTTTACTACCACATGTCCTTCTTAAACTGCACAAAATCTACATTATATAGAAACCTGAAAGTTAGGACTCTGCTTCATCCACTTACCCATATGCGATCTTAATAATATTGCATTAATCAGTCAACACGTGCATTATCGAATCACTTAATAGGTTCAAATTTAAAATTATAGATAGTGTTGATATAGTTAAGTGAAATGCTAGATAATCAAACAAGGCAGTAATTGGGGGCAGGAAACAGATTGACCAACCTCCGCCATTTTGGTAACCAGTAGGGTGGTGATACTCTCTTTACACTCCAATATATCCATAGATTCCACACCCATAACACACATTCGGTAATACTGGTACAAGATATATACTTTACTCCATGGATATAATTTACAAAAATTAAGTATCGCCCCGTTGTTTGATAATTGACAACAAAATGGCGGCCAAGGAAAATTATGGCAGTTCTCTCACAGCGCCTCCATTAACCACATGGCAGGTTATATTATTACAAGGATAAGGCCAGTTTAATTTTGCACCTGGCGGAAAATTCAATTTATATGCCGCTAAGTTACCAATGCTTAGCGCCAAACTATGAATAGTTGTGGATCTGCATACTATTAATACAGTTCATAATTAACATTTAATAGTTGTGGATCTGCATACTATTAATACAGTTCATAATTAACATTTAATAGTTGTGGATCTGCATACTATTAATACAGTTTATAATTAGCATTTAATAGTTGTGGATCTGCATACTATTAATACAGTTCATAATTAACATTTAATAGTTGTGGATCTGCATACTATTAATACAGTTCATAATTAACATTTAATAGTTGTGGATCTGCATACTATTAATACAGTTCATAATTAACATTTAATAGTTGTGGATCTGCATACTATTAATACAGTTCATAATTAACATTTCGCTATAACGTCTTAATTGTAGAGTAGTGAACATGGGAGCATGACAATTTACCGCTGGCTGAAATATAACCGACTATGGATTACTTCTTCATAGTGCATTTAGCTCTTCCAATCTATCTACTTAGTTGAATGTTGCTAATGTTAAACAATTTGTGACTTTAACACCTAACGAGCGGCCTAGGTGGTAAATAATATGTAGCCACCAGCGGGGTGTTTTTTACCCAAAATAAGGCTGTTTACGTGATCATTTTCATGCCTAAATAAGCCCAGAGCGTAAAACAAGTATCTACCCCTGAAAGGGCATAAACAGAGCTTTCCAATGACACCCCAATGATCCTTGTATGACCGCTAGTTTTCTTGCAACAATCGCGCAACAAGAGTGCAAAAACCATGTAATTCGGTACTTCCCTAAACAATTCACTGTGTAGCGAGTGTGAGAGGGTGGAGGAGGGTGGGATTCATGTCAGTTGGTCCACCAAGGTAGTCTGGAGCAGTCATACGCTCGCTACTCTCCTGCCACCACTTTTCTCTCTCAGCAACATTACATGCTGAAAATGCCACACGACTTATGTTGTGAGCCGCCACATAGTCCAAATTTCTTTCACTTCACATATGATGCGCACCGCCAGTTAAGGGTTAAAGTTTGTTTTCGATAATTAATGCCATTTTGAAAGTACTCAATGCTTCTGGATCATAATAATGCTAAGGTTTTTATCATTAACATGCTTAGCTACCAAATCTTCGTAATAGCTGAATAATAAAGATAGCTAC
>JBAKBP010028750.1:0-28131 GCA_037953745.1 Lithodes maja | reverse complement strand
ATACGAGACAGACTCGTAAATCACTTAGAGGAAAATAACATACTTAAAGATACTCAACACGGCTTTCGTAAAAAACGTTCCTGTTTAACAAACCTCTTAGACTTCTTCCACGATATCCTCAACCTCTACGATGAGAGTAAAGCTGTAGATATTATATACCTTGATTTTCAAAAGGCCTTTGACAAAGTTCCCCACAAACGTTTACTGCTAAAACTAAAAGCGCATGGAATACAAGACGGTGTGTTGAAATGGATAGAAAATTGGCTCAACAACAGAAAGCAAAGAGTAGTCATAAACGGTAAGGCATCTAAATGGACCAATGTAAGTAGCGGGGTACCCCAGGGATCGGTACTAGGACCAATTCTCTTTCTAATTTACATCAACGACATAGATGAGGGTCTCACCTGCACAATCTCAAAATTTGCTGACGATACAAAAATTGCAAATAGCGTACTCTCAAAAGAACAAGTTGACGATATGCAACACAATCTAGATAAATTGTCATGTTGGGCCCAAATTTGGCAAATGAGTTTCAATGCGGATAAATGTAAAGTACTACATGTCGGATACCTAAATGAGAAAGCAAACTATTCGATGAATGGCACTCAGCTTAAGAATGTAAACAGAGAAACTGATCTGGGAGTAACAATATCGAGTAACCTAAAACCGAGTCAACAATGTTCAGAAGTTGTTAAGAAGGCAAACAAAATAATTGGCTTTATAGGCAGGTCATTTGAGCATAAATCCAAAGAAGTTATCCTAACCCTTTACAATTCCTTAGTCCGCCCTCTTCTGGAATACTGCGTTCAATCCTGGTGCCCTTATTACCAAAAAGATATAAACAAGCTAGAACGAGTTCAACGTAGAGTTACCAAAATGATACCTAGCCTAAAGAACAAACCATACGAAGAGCGTCTTAGAGAATTAAATCTATTTCCTTTAACCCAGCGCAGATTAAGAGGCGACTTAATTCAAGTGTTCAAAATCATCAAAGGCATCGACAATATGAACTGTAGTAAGTACTTCACTATCGACCAATCTAATTACACACGGGGAAACGGTTGCAAAATTATTGGTAAATCTTTTAACTCGCACGAATCTAAGAATTTCTTCTTCAATCGAGTTGTCAACTTGTGGAATGGGCTTCCCCGAAACGTTATAGACTGCAGCACCGTTGATTCATTTAAATTCCGCCTAGACAAATATCTCGCATCAAACCCGCGACTGACTGCGTTTGTAAATGAATAACTTTATCCTCCCCTCAGTTACTAACCCATATGTCCCCTACTAACTTCCTAGTCCTGCCACGTTAGTGGCAGGGCAGTAGTTCCCTTTCCAATGTTCCCTTACCCACTCTAAACCACTGTTTGGACACTTGATCCTCAGTGTTTTGGAGGACAAGCAGCCTAGAAGGGTCACTAGATCTGTTGTTGCTTGATTTCCTTTGTACTCCTTTGTACTCCTTTGTACTCCTTTGTATACTGGTGTGTGTGTGTATGTGTGTGTATATACTATGTGTGTGTGTGTGTGTGTGTGTATACTGTGCGTGTGTGTGTGTATGTGTGTGTATATACTATGTGTGTGTGTGTATATACTATGTGTGTGTGTGTGTGTGAGAGGCCGGTTTATCCGTAATGTTTTAGTCCTCAGATGGTATGGTATAATCAGTGGTCATTTCGGTACATGATCATTTTTTATCCACATTCTTACGGTCCACACATACTGTTGTTGTTGTTGTTGTTGTTGGTTCACGGTCGTTAAGGGGAGGTTTGTATTTGTTTGTTATATTACTTATTTGTTTTATTATTTTCTTTACTTTTATCTCAAGACCTCCATCAAGCTTAACAAATGCCCCCAAGACACCCCCCCCCCCCCCCCCCAATCGAGATACATTTGCACATTTTCGGTAGAGAAATGTGCCGGTCGAAGGTTTGTTCCTCCTACAGTACATTACAGGGTCGCTAGGGAAATATTAACGACACCAAAATGACCCAAAAGGTCTTTAAATCACTAAACTAATTGGAGCAATCTCCTTAAAATCTTAAAACCAGCTTTTGGCCGTGAAATTGTTCTAACGAAAAATGTACACATTTATCTTGGAGGTCGCGGTGGGAAAATATTTAAGTAAAATAAATATTCATAAAACATGATAAAGAATAACTAATAATAATAATTATTATTTTTATTATAATAATAATAATTAAAATAATAATAATAATAATAATAATAATAATAATAGTAATAATAAAATAATTATAATAATAGTAATTATAATAACAAATCAGTAAATAAATAAATACAAATCTCCCCATAAGCCTTCTCAGTCCACACCGTTTTTTTTTTTTTTTTTTTTTTTCCCATTACACGGCATTCCACTTTCCCACGTACCTTAACCCGTTCGGTACCGGCGACGCCCTGTTCATTATATTCTGTCAACTATTGGATGATTTTATGCAGCGTAGGAAGGACCTTTATCAATTACAAGGCTATACACACTATCTCAATTAATCATTTTAGCTACTACAGATCCTTCCGAAGCTGAATTAAATTGTATAATGGTTGCCAAAATATAATGAAAAGAACGTCACCGGTACTGAAGGTGTTAAGGGGAGGTTTATAGTTTCCTCCCTAGACCTCCATTGATCTTTAAAACATAATTTTGTACATTTTTCGGTTGTTGTTGTTGTTGTTGTTCCCCAGGCTCCCTGGCCGAACAGCCCCAAGGTCCCGAGCAAGGCCAAGGCCATAGAGCGCCCCCAGAAAACCCTCCCTTCTTACCACTAACAAAACCCAGGAGACCGAAGCCACTCTAAGGCAGGGAGCTGAGGAGGGCGCGGAAACGCCCGGGAAACCAAAGCCCCACCCAAGGCCCTGTGCCCCTCAGCAATTATGAAGGGAAAGTTGAGGGGCAAGGGAAAAATGTGACGCTTTGGCTCCCAATCTGCCAACTTTTAGGTTGGCAGTAGGGAGGTCGATCCACGGAAAAGACGCCGTCACTTGAGATCTAGAAGATATATAAGTAAAAGGAACAGTCAGAGTAAGCTATGGGTATGGCAGAGATCGCTCAGCTCTCATTCTGATAGACCAGCCCATCACCACATGACTAGAACCCAATCCTCTCAGCATCAGCTAGGAAAGGCCCTAGAAAGCCGCCTTTGGCGGGGGGATAGCTCCCCTATTTCAACACCTTTCGGAGTTGGGCACGGAAATTCTTAAAATCACCAAACTAATGGGTCAAACGCATTAACATCTCAAAATCAATGGGGCTTAACATGAGGGAGAAAGGAGTCAAGAAAAAAAATCCCTCAAGTGGATATCTCCCCTTAACCCTTTGAGTACCAGCGACGTGTTTTTATCATTCATTCTAACTATATTTAGACGATATTATGCAGCTAAAAAAAGGATCTGTGCTAGTTAAGGGGAGATTTCCACTTGAGGGACTTTTTTCTTGACCCCTTTCTCCCTCATGTCTAGCCCCATTGATTTTGAGATGTTAATGCGTTTGACCCATTAGTTTGGTGATTTTAAGAATTTCCGCCCCATTCTGTCAATTTTAAGACTTTTCGTGCCCTTTAGGTGTCGATTTTATCCTGGCGAGCGATAGCGAGCCTGTAATTTAAGAGAAATCGGCCTTCGGCCGGGACATTTTTCTACCGAAAAATGTACAAATTTATCTTGAAAGAGGGTCAAGGGGGTGAAATGTTAAGATTGCTGGAGGAGTAGGAAACAAACTAAATACCTCCCCTTAAAAGGGATGGTTAAGATAGTTTGAAGCCTTATTATTGCTAGAGGTCCTTCCTAAGCTGAATAAAATTTGCTAGCCATTGCCAGATTATGATACAAGGGACGTCCCTGGTACTGTAGTATGGGTTATTGAGTATGATTGTAGTCTAGTAAGTAGATAACATATCATTGAATATACACACCGTATGAGGAGGAACACTTTATTGACAACGTTTCGCAGATAGCTTCTTCAGGCCACTCAAGAAACTATCTGCGAAACGTTGCCCATAAAGTGCTCCTCCTCATATGGTGTTTAAATTAATTCTGTCAACTTTTCAAAGTTATTTCAACATAATATACCTTAGGCAAACCTGTATAATATTATTCATTAGTTTACTTTGATAACGAGTGTGATTTATTTGTTTAATTATTTCTTTACTCTAGCAAGAACGAAATGATCTTACGCAAATAGGTGTACTTATAATTATAATCGCTTCATTTACTTTGTTTAATGAGTGAAGTTTATCTTGTTAATTAGCTGTTTACTTTAGCAAGAAGACAATATAACTTGTATACAAACCTTACTTAAGGGGAGATTTCCACTTGAGGGATTTTTTTCTTGACGCCTTTCTCCCTCATGTTTAGCCCCATTGTTTTTCTCATTTTAAGACGTTTGCCCCATTATTTTGACGATTTTAAGAACTTTCAACCCATTTCTGTCCATTTTAAGACCTTTCGTGCCATTTAGGTGTCGATTTTATCCTGGCGAGCGATGGCGAGCCTGTGTTTTAAGAGGAACCGGCTCTCAGCCGGGACATTTTTCTACCGAAAAATGTACAAATTTACCTTGAAAGGGGCTCAAGGGGGTGTAATCTTAAGCTTGAAGGATATCTAGGGACCATACTAAAAACCTCCCCTTAATTGATGAATATGATTTATGTTACTGTATATTAAAAGAGACATACAATAAGCGTTTAAAGAATTACATTTGAAAACAAGCGACAACAGAATTAGTGATCCATACGAGACGTCTTGTAACAGGTAATCAACGTAGCCTAAAGCCAGTGTCACACGAGCGATTTTTCCGGCAATTTTCGAGGAGCAAGTGTTGTCTCGTAATATCAGGAGGCTCTTTCCCATTCTAATCGAGAACTAGACTGAAGGTAGATAATGTTATATAGTGGTGTATTTCTTAGGTTACTTAAGGGGAGGTTTTTAGTTTGGTCTGTAGATATCCATCAAGCTTAAGATTACACCCCCTTGAGCCCCTTTCAAGATAAATTTGTACATTTTTCGGTAGAAAAATGTCCCGGTTCCTATAACAGGCTCGCTATCGCTCGCCAGGATAAAATCGACACCTAAATGGCACGAAAGGTCTTAAAATTGACAGAAATGGGTCGAAAGTTCTTAAAATCGTCAAAATAATGGGACGAACGTCTTAAAATTAGAAAAGCAATGGGGCTAAACATGAGGGAGAAAGGAGTCAAGAAAAAAATCCTTCAAATGGAAATCTCCCCTTAAATGGTAAAAAATGCCACACAAGAATTGCCCATAAATATTGACAGAAAAAGAGGACATTATTAGCACAGTATGAAGTGAGGCACTACATTTGTAAACGAAAGTAAGCGGGGGGGGGGGGGGGGGGGGAGTTTAAGGGGTATATTAGTTGTTGATTTTGTTTGGTCTATTTTCATATTTATCCATTCATTTTATATTTTCCTCGCTAGACCTCCATCAAGCTTATACAAATACCCCCAGACCCCCCTTCAAGATCAAATACCCCCTAGACCCCCTCTTCAAGATCAAATACCCCCTAGACCCCCCCTTCAAGATCAATTTGTACCTTTTGTGTTAGAAAAATGCTGCTTCCTCTTAAAATTACAGCCTCGCTATCGTTCGCCAGGACAAAAATCGACACCTAAATGACACGAAGAGTCTTAATATTGACAAATAAATGAGGCAAAAGGTCTTAAAATTGCCAAACTAATGGGTCATACGTCTTAAAATCAGAAAACTAATGGGGCTAAACATGAGGAAGAAGGTGACCAGATAAACGCCCATCCCCCCTATAATGTGGGCGGCCCTTTTGAAGCTGAGGAAAATTGTCTAACAGCGGCCAGAATAAAGTTTAAAAAGGACGTCACCGGTACAGAAGGGGTTAACCCCTACAGTACCGGCGACGTCCTTTTCATTATATTCTGGCAACTATTAGATGATGTTATTCAGCTTAGGAAAGACGTCTGCACATTAAAAGGCTGCAGACTATCACAATTTAATCCTCTTACCTACCACAGATTCTTCCTAAGCTGAATAAAATCTAATGGTGTCCAGAATACGAAGAAAAAGACATCACCGGTACTGAATGAGTTAAGGGGAGGTTTTAAGTTTGTTCGCTAGACCTCCATCAAACCTATAATTACACCCCCTAGACCCCCTTCCAAGAAAAATGTGTACATTTTTCGGTAGGAAAATGTTCCAGCCGAAGGCCGGTTCCTCTTAAATTACAGGCTCGCTATCGCTCGCCAGGAAAATAATAATTACACCTAAATGGCACGAAAGTTCTTAAAATTGACAGAAATGGGGCAAAAGTTCTTAAACACACCAAACTAAGGGGGTGAACGTCTTAAAATCTCAAAAACAATGGAGCTAAACATGAGGGAGAAAGGGATCCAGAAAAAAAATCCTAAAGTGGAAATCTCCCCTTAACGTCCCATACTCTAGGTTTCACACACACACACACACACACACACACAGTTATCATCAATGTTTTTTTTTAAAGAGACAATGAACGGAGGAAGGAAAAACACAGATAAAACAAAAAGGTTCATGTGCCTAAAGGCATCCTCCATTCATAAAATGTTTGTAACAACTGGATTTAAACATTTGTAGATTGTAAGTTTGTGGAAAGCAATTCGAGGGAAGTGAATTCCAAAGAGTAGTAGCTCTGGGGATAAATGAATTCTGATAAGCAGATGTTCTGCATTGTGGAGGAGAAAGTGTAAATTCATGGGCGCTCTCAGCTGCCCTAGTTCTACGGGGAAAGATGTGGAGAGGCGGCACAATAATATTAAAGCAAGTTCCTCGGAACAATTGCTGTGAAAATATCTGTAGAATAATGCAAGGGATGCAACGTTTCTTCGTATGGATAATGTAGGAAGGTCCTGTGTGATTGCAGGGTTATTGATTAATCTAATGGCTTTATTTTGAATTTTGTCCAACTGCCTCAATGCAACCACTCCACTTCCACTCCACAGAGGTGAACAGTAATCCATCTGAGAACGCACATGACTTATATATATTACGGCCAACTGCTCGTCAGTGAAGAATTCTCGAACTCTGTAAAGGAGTCCCAGTTTTTTAGAGGCATTCTTAGCAATGCTTCTAACATAATGTGTCCAGCTCAAGTTAGTAGTTAATGTTACACCGAGAATGTCAATACTAGGGGAAGTGGGAATATTTACATCATTACAAAATATATGGGAGTCAGTGAGATTCTGTCGGTTTCCAGCCCACTATGAATTTTGGCTGTACCGTCGGCCAAATAAGTGATGTCGCGGCACCAAGTATATTTTCATCGATAATAGGTATCAGCAATGTCTAAAACTCGACGTATTCGTTTTGTGTGAGATATACCTACACGTTCCTATGCGTTCCCGCCCTAACCAACATCTGACAGACATTAATACAGCACAGAGCGAACCAAACGTAATGACAGGTGAGACATATGACTTATTAGCGCCACTGTACTTGCCATTCACTCTTCTATGCCAGTCGTTTCCATTCCACACCGTTGTACTTTAGGAGCATTCCATTATAGTGAAAGTTTAACAGAGTGGCATTGTGTGTGCGAGTCACTTCTTCCTCTCTCTCTCTCTCTCTCTCTCTCTCTCTCTCTCTCTCTCTCTCTCTCTCTCTCTCTCTCTCTCTCTCTGTGTGTGTGTGTGTGTGTGTGTGTGTGTGTGTGTGTGTGTGTGTGTGTGTGTGTGTGTGTGTGTGTGTGTGTGTGTGTGTGTGTGTGTGTGTGTGTGTGTGTGTGTGTGTGTGTGTGTGTGTGTGTGTGTGTGTGTGTGTGGTCTTCTCAAAGGGTTGGATCAATATTAAATCCTGATAGATATCCAGGCGATAAAGTCTACAGTATTTACTTCGATACTTTCAACTCACTAAATGCGAGACCGGCTATACTGTATAATTTTTCGGGCGAAAATGGACTAGGTGAGTGTGTGTGTTATTTTTTTTTTTTTTTTTTTCACCTATTCTTCCTTCTTCAACCAACATAATAAATCTGGCCAATAAAATTATGGTAAATCGGCTGGCACTAGGGGTGACACAAGGTCGATGATTCTCTGGCACTTGAGGGGTTCAGGGGTACAAGTCGCTTTTCCTGGACGCCCTTCTCTCTCATGTTTGGCATGTTAGTTTTGAGATTTCAAAACGTTCGATCCGTTAGTTTGACGATTTTGAGACCTTTTGCCTCATTTTGATGTCAATATTTAAACCTTTCGTGCCATTTGGGTGTCGATTTTTTCTTAGCTAGCGATAGCGAGCGTCTAATTTTAGAAGGAAATTTTCCCGGCCTTTGGCCGGGAAAATTTTCTACCGAAAAATGTACAAATTTATCTTGAAAGGGGGTCTAGGGGGTGTTTTTCTAAGCTTGATGGAGGTCTGGCAAGGAAACTCATAAATACATTAATACATACAGTAAATACATTAATACAGTAAATACATTAATACAGTAAATACAGTAAATACATTAATACAGTAAATACATTAATACATACAGTAAATACATTAATACATACAGTAAATACATTAATACAGTAAATACATTAATACAGTAAATACGTAAATACAGTAAATGCATTAATACAGTAAATACATTAATACAGTAAATACATTAATACATACAGTAAATACATTAATACATACAGTAAGTACATTAATACAGTAAATACATTAATACAGTAAATACAGTAAATACATTAATTCAGTAAATACATTAATACAGTAAATACATTAATACATACAGTAAATACATTAATACATACAGTAAATACATTAATACAGTAAATACATTAATACAGTAAATACATTAATACATACAGTACAAAGGAGTACAAAGGAAATCAAGCAACAACAGGTCTAGTGACCCTTCTAGGCTGCTTGTACTCCAAAACACTGAGGATCAAGTGTCCAAAGAGTGGTTTAGAGTGGGTAAGGGAACATTGGAAAGGGAACTACTGCCCCAGAACTAATGTCCGTGGCAGGATTAGGAAGTTAGTAGGGGACAGATGGGTTAGTAACTGAGGGGGGGATAAAATAAAGTTATTCATTTACAAACGCAGTCGGTCGCGGGTTTGCTGCGAGATATTTGTCTAAGCGGAGTTTAAATGAATCAACGGTGCTGCAGTCTATAACGTCTCGGGGAAGCCCATTCCACAAGTTGACAACTCGATTGAAGAAGAAATTCTTAGATTCGTGTGAGTTAAAAGATTTACCAATAATTTTGCAACCGTTTCCCCGCGTGTAATTAGATTGGTCGATAGTGAAGTACTTACTACAGTTCATATTGTCGATGCCTTTGATGATTTTGAACACTTGAATTAAGTCACCTCTTAATCTGCGCTGGGTTAAAGGAAATAGATTTAATTCTCTAAGACGCTCTTCGTATAGTTTGTTCTTTAGGCTAGGTATCATTTTGGTAACTCTACGTTGAACTCGTTCTAGCTTGTTTATATCTTTTTGGTAATAAGGGCACCAGGATTGAACGCGTATTTCAGAAGAGGGCGGACTAAGGAATTGTAAAGGGTTAGGATAACTTCTTTGGATTTATGCTCAAATGACCTGCCTAAAAGCCAATTATTTTGTTTGCCTTCTTAACAACTTCTGAACATTGTTGACTCAGTTTTAGGTTACTCGATATTGTTACTCCCAGATCGGTTTCTCTGTTTACATTCTTAAGCTGAGTGCCATTCATCGAATAGTTTGCTTTCTCATTTAGGTATCCGATATGTAGTACTTTACATTTATCCGCATTGAAACTCATTTGCCAAATTTGGGCCCAACATGACAATTTATCTAGATTGTGTTGCATATCGTCAACTTGTTCTTTTGAGAGTACGCTATTTGCAATTTTTGTATCGTCAGCAAATTTTGAGATTGTACAGGTGAGACCCTCATCTATGTCGTTGATGTAAATTAGAAAGATAATTGGTCCTAGTACCGATCCCTGGGGTACCCCACTACTTACATTGGTCCATTTAGATGCCTTACCGTTTATGACTATTCTTTGCTTTCTGTCGCTGAGCCAATTTTCTATCCATTTCAACACACCGTCTTGTATTCCATGCGCTTTTAGTTTTAGCAGTAAACGTTTGTGGGGAACTTTGTCAAAGGCCTTTTGAAAATCAAGGTATATAATATCTACAGCTTTACTCTCATCGTAGAGGTTGAGGATATCGTGGAAGAAGTCTAAGAGGTTTGTTAAACAGGAACGTTTTTTACGAAAGCCGTGTTGAGTATCTTTAAGTAAGTTATTTGCCTCTAAGTGGTTTACGAGTCTGTCTCTTATGACCGTTTCTAGCATTTTACATACAATTGAGGTTAAGCTAATTGGACGATAGTTACTGGGTAGGGATTTGCTGCCTTTTTTTAATATCGGTGTTACGTTGGCTTGCTTCCACTGATCAGGCATAGTCCCAGACTGCAAGGATTCATTGAATAGCAATGTCAGTGGTTTGGAGAGCTCATCCTTAGCTTCCTTTAGAACTCTAGGCGAGATTGTATCAGCTCCAGGCGTTTTATTTACCTTGAGTTTATCTAAACAATTCAATACTTCTCTCTCTGTAACGGTGATATTGCTTAGAACATCTGAATTATCAATCTGAATTGGCGATGGTGTAGGGATATCACTGAGGTCTTCGGTTGTGAAAACTGATGCAAAGAAGGTATTGAGGGCATTACTTTGTACTTCGTCTTTGGTGTATTCTCCATTTTCATCGACTAACGGTCCAACAGTTGAAGTAACTATTTATTTCTTTCTGATATAACTATAGAATTCTTTCGGGTTTGTTTTACTTTGATTCGCAACATGTAACTCCAGGGTCTTTTTACTTTGCTTAATTAACTTTTTGGCTTTGCGTCGTAGCTCTACAAATTTCACCCGTTCTTCGTCATTTTGTGAGGATTTTAATCTATCATTAGCACATTTTTTAGCAAGCAAACAGTCTGAAATATCTTTATTCCACCATTTGGGCTTATCATTATGGCCTGGACGCCATATTTTCGATGGTATGCAGTCTTGCACTGCCTTAAGGTAAGTGGTTGTGAAACACTCCCAAGGTGTATTTATGTCGTTATTGTTAGTCAGAAAGCTCCAGTCAGTTTCTTTAAGCTTTGATTTAAGTTTATGAAAATTTGCTTTCTTGAAATTAGGGACTTTCTCAATGCTGCTATTTGCTTTGTTACTAGTAAACTTTAAAGTGAAAGTTATCGTACGATGGTCGATGGTCGCTGTTACTGAATTCATCACCAACATTCAAATTCTCTATTAATTCTTCTTTTGTTGCGAGTTAAAGGTCAAGCACATTATTACCACGGGTCGGAGATTGTACAAATTGAAAAAGTGAACTCTCTTGCAAGTTAGCATAGAGGTCGTGTCCAGAGTGTGAAGTAAGAATATCGCCCCATTTAGTCACAGGTAAGTTGAAATCGCCAAGAATTACGGTATCTTGTATGTTAGTTATTTCTGCAATTTGTTCATAAATTTCACTGTCAGTTTGCACTGATTGAGATGGGGGTCTGTATAATAAAGCTAGTGTTATTTTAGTTCCTCATTTATTATTTAATAGTACGTAAGATATGTCTATATTCGCAATTTGAGGTTTTGACATTAAGACGGGATTAAGACTTTTCTTTATAAAAAACAAACTCCTCCTCCATTTCTATTGATCCGACTTTTCTCAAACATTGTATAACCAGGAAGCGTATATTCAGCTAAAAAGTCTCTGTCTTCCGTATTTAACCAAGATTCTGTAATGCCGATTATATCATAATGTTCTGTAAATACGATTTCCTCCAGATCTGAAAATGTATTGCGTATGCTACGAGCATTTACATAAAACACCTTAAGAGTATTAGAGTTGGATGTTACCGATTGTGCATTGTCTGAATTTTCAGTTCGTATTTGACTTACACTACCCTGTCTGGGGTCTGGTTGACCCCGTTTTTTGAACGGAAATCCTTGACTGCATCGTTCAGCAGACGACCAAGACGTGCAGCTCCTACTTCATTGAGATGTACACCATCTCCTGAAAACAAAGATTTATCATAGTAAAAATGATCCCACGTGTCGACAAAGCCGATCTCCTCCTCCCTGCAGAGTTTGGCTAGTCGGCGATTTGTACTGGTAGCTATGTTGTAGAATCGGTTTTCTACATCAATCCGGGGAACAATTCCTGAAATTAAGATTCTATTAGATTTTTCCTTGAAGGACCTGATCAGCCGCCGGTACTTGCAAAGTAGTTCCTCTGACCGCGTCCGTTGGACATCGTTAGATCCAACGTGGATGATGTACGTAGTGCTTGCGGGGGCGAGCCTGGAAACCTCTTCCACAGCCGCAACAATGTCGTCAGTAAATACATTAATACAGTAGATACATTAATACAGTAAATACATTAATACATACAGTAAATACATTAATACAGTAAATACATTAATACATACAGTAAATACATTAATACATACAGTAAATACATTAATACAGTAGATACATTAATACAGTAAATACATTAATACATACAGTAAATACATTAATACAGTAAATACATTAATACAGTAAATACATTAATACAGTAAATATATAGACCAAAGACCAAGCACTACCCCCTTAATTAAGCAGGTGTTCAGTTCAGTTACAAAAAACATTATTACACACTCATTATTACGTGTGTCGGTTTTGTTACACTCTTACCTGTATTCTATTGTGCAAAAACAGGTATGTGTGTGTTTTATAGCACACTGCCATCTGGTGTTAAGGGAGCCCACCTCGCTTGTTTTCTCAGTTTCTCTCCCTCTCTCTCTTTTTGGCATTTATCCATTCGGCCTCATTCAGCCTACTGTTGTAAGACGTTTACCCCCATCCAGGTGTCAATAACTTCCTGGCGAGCGGTAGCGAGCCATCATATATAATTATATATATCTGTGTTTTGACAGCAAGCTAAATTTGTACATTTTTCGACAGAAAAATGTCTCCGGCGAAGCCGGATATCTCCATACAATGCTGGCTCGCTATCGCTCGCCAGAAAGAAATCGACACATTGATGGGGATAAACGTCT
Source organism: Lithodes maja (assembly GCA_037953745.1). Taxonomy (NCBI): domain Eukaryota; kingdom Metazoa; phylum Arthropoda; class Malacostraca; order Decapoda; family Lithodidae; genus Lithodes; species Lithodes maja. Next base: position 15,075 of record JBAKBP010028750.1, on the reverse strand, counting down.
TAAAACAGTTGGCTGAATGGGGCCGAATGGATACAAGCCAGGGAAAGAGAGAAAAATAGAGAAAGATAAAACAAAGGTGACCCCCCTTAAGTAGGTGGCACACAATCCCCATTTTATTCATATTTAGCCATTTCCAAATACAACATAATTTTATATCATAATTTCCCCACCTAGTATAATATACATTCAATCTAGCATCTGAAGGCAACCCCAAAAAGGCCTCGAAATGTTGCAAGAAAACACTTGCTCATCAAGAATGGCCGGAAAAGTCACTCCTGTGACACCGGGTTTAAGGGGAGATTTCCACTTGAGGGATTTTTTTCTTTACCCCTTTATCTCTCATGTTTAGCCCCATTGTTTTTTTTATATTTTAAGACGTTCGCCCCATTAGTTTGGCGATTATAAGAACTTTCGCCCCATTTCTGTCAATTTTAAGACTTTTCGTGCCATTTAGGTGTCGATTTTTTCCTGGCGAGCGATAGCGAGCCTGTAATTTAAGAGGAACCGGCCTTCGGCCGGGACATTTTTCTACCGAAAAATGTACAAATTTATCTTGAAAGGTGGTCTAGGGGCTGTAATGTTAAGCTTGATGGAAGTCTAGCGAACTAACTAAAAACCTCCCCTTAACCCACTCAGTACCGGTGACATCCTTTTCATTATATGCTATTAACTATTAGACCACCTTATTCAACTTAGGAAGGACGTCGACCAATTAACTGGCTATACAGACTATCTCAATTAATTATTATAGCTATCATATAAAATATCCTTCCTAAGCTTCTTAAAATCATCTAAATGCAACACGAAGCGACGACACCGATAGAAAAAGGTTTAAAAAGTCGCTTGATCATAATTAGTGACCCCGAAATGACACTTTGGATCAGGAAGAAGAAGTGGGAGAAAATGTGTCGATGTAATTAAGTTTTTAGTAAATCCTGGTATATATATGCAAAGGCCATCCAAAATGACCAATATATTTAGTGCGATCTTTATATAACCTTAAAACTCGGAGAGAAAGTAGACCAATTTTCTGACCTTTGCATGGGATTTTTGCTAACGTTATGAAAGAGGGGGGGGGGGGTATATTTATTGACCACTTTATATATTTATTTATGTATTTATTTTTTTAGTTTCCCCCCTAGACTTCTATCAAGCTGTAAAAAACTCCCCCGAGACCCTTCAAGATAAATTTGTACATTTTTCGGTAGAAAAATGTCCCCGGCCGAAGGCCAGTTACTCAAAATGTTACAGGCTCGCTATCGCTCGCCACCTAAATGACACGAAAGGTCTTAATGTTGACAAAGTAATGGGGCGTAAAATCTTAAAATCACCAAAGTAATGGGCCGAACGTCTTAAAATGTGAAAACTAATGGTGCTAAACATGAGGAAGAAAGGGGTCCAGAAAAACCGACCATCCCTCCTTTAAAACTCGGAGAGAAAGTAGACCAATTTTGTGACCCTTGCCTAGAAGCGAAGCATGGACGTTGGTTGAGAGACTCAGACCAAGAGTGAGAGCAGTGGAAATGAATTACTTAAGGAGTGCGTGCGGAGTTACATGGAGGGATAGACAGACTAATGAGGAAGTAAGAAGGAGGTGTGGTGTGGAGGTAGATGTGCTGGAAAGTGTGAAAAGGAACAACTTGAGATGGTTCGGCCATATGGAACGTATGGAAAGCGAGAGAATGACTAAGAGGGTGTACGAGAGCGAGGTGGAGGGACAGAGAGGGAGAGGTAGACCGAATATGAGGTGGAAGGATGGAGTGAGGAACTACATGAACGAAGGCGGTGCTGGTTGGGGGGAGGGGCGTCGACTGACTGGGGACAGAGGTGCATGGGGGCGGTTCGTTCGTGGCCACCCCTTCGGGGATCACGGCGTCAGGCAATAGATAGATAGATAGCCTAGAATTTTTGCCTGTGGTAAGTCTGAGTCACTCGATAAAGTTCATTGGGTATACAGGGTTCAGATCCGCCAAAAGTTGAAGTAACCTCTTGGGGAACAACAACAACAACAACAACAACAGCAACAATAACAACAAAAATAACAACAACAAAAACAAAAAATCAACAACAACAACAGCAGCAACAATAACAACAAAAATCAACAACAGCAACAACAACAGCAACAATAACAAAACAAATAACAACAAAAACAAAAATCAACAACAACAACAACAACAACAGCAACAATAACAAAAAACAAATCAACAACAACAACATCAATCACAACAACAACAAACATCATGAATAATATTGCTGTTTATTTTCATGATAATTGGACTGTACACAAGTAGGGTCTCTAAATAAACAAATAAACAAATAAATAAACTAAATCAAAGCAATCGATGGAAGTTAAAGTTGTCGGAGAGTAGATTCGATTTTAAGGGGAGTTTTTTAGTTGATTCCCTAGACCTCCATCAAGCTTAAAATTACACCCCCTTGACCCCCTTTCAAGATAAATTTGTAAATTTTTCGGTAGAAAAATGTCCCGGCCGAAGGCCGGTTCCCCTTAAATTACAGGCTCGCTATCGCTCGCCAGGGAAAAATCGACACCTAAATGGCACAAATGGTCTTAAAATTGACGTAAATGGGGCGAGGGTTCTTAAAATCGCCAAAGTAATGGGGCAAGCGTCTTTAAATCTCACAAGCAATGGGGCTAAACATGAGGGAGAAAGAGGTTCAGAAAAAAATCCTCCAGGCGGAAATCTCCCCTTAAGGGAGTAGGCTTTATTAATTTACTTACTTATATATATTTATTTGTTAGTGGCCCCTCCATCATTGACGAACATGCCTATTACATAAGGAATCCTCTTCAAACACTAATCCGCCGTAGTTTGAATCTACCGCGCAGAGCATTTAAAAACTGAGGAGCCTTCATCATGAGCGCACGCGACCTCACTCATGGCTTCAGTCATTATGAATTGGGTTCTCACTACGAAAAAACTTCGTAAAAAATAAAAACAAAAAGAAAATAAGAATAACTATCTAATAAGCTTTCCATCATATCGTGGATGTACTTGTGTGGATCTCTGACCAGACGCTGATTCAGGCGTCATTCCTCCTTCTCTGCTCTGCGCTCAGCCTGCCCGGACGTGTCTCCCCACGCTCCGCTGGTTCCGCATTTGTTGCGTCCCTAGTGAGTTTTTTCTCATTTGTTTACTCCGGGATGTATCGAGTAAGGTTAGGATATGCGTAGCAGGAGTGTCCTGGGCTGGTTGCCCGCAGTGCAGTGTATTTGGAGTCGTGTGTTTGGGGCGTCTATTTCGGACGTACCCTCGTGGTCCTGTTGTGGACATGTGAACTTTTTCACAGTTTAGTTAGCTTGTGGTGCAGGCGGCTTTCATTACGCGTTAATTATTGCTGCCTTTTATCTTTCTGATGAGGGTTTTTTCTGGGTTCCGAGTCAGTCTTCCCTTTGTCGGAAGTTTTTCTACAGTGGTGTGTTGGCGGTGGTTCCTGTTGTGATATTCCCAGTGTTTTGTGTATATTTCAACTTTTCCTATTCCGTCTACTTAGGCCTAGCCAGCCGCTCGTAGTTTTGCCATATGTACAAGTGTTATTGTTTATTATGTATAAATATGCCCTACTGTGTCATGTGTATCCGGGTTTTAGTTGTGTATTGGCTAATTCCTCGGACTATGTTTGTTTCCTGGTTTAGTTGTGTATTGGCTAATTCCACGGATTATTGTGTGAACTTAGGTTAGTCGTGCGTGGCTTCCTTCGTGTACAGTGTACGTTCAGATGGTGTCTGATCGGGGTGGGTGTCCTTCCGGCGGGTTTTTTCTCGGTTTCACCATGATAAAACCCGTCCGAGAGCCGTGTTAGGCCACACATGGTTTTTAACACAGGTTTGTGTCCCCGGCGATGAGGTGTCTGTGGCTCTCCAGGACTGCGTCTCTGTTGGTACCTGGTTTCAGGCCCACTTTGATTCCCGGCGGACTGGCTGTTCCCATCTATAAAACTTTGTTCTTGCGAACATACGTTATGTAGTTTTTCTACCAGGTTTTACAAAACCACATGAAAAACCTAGCTGTTGTTAAGGGCTTTCCTCCCCGGCGATCTTTTACAAAGAAGTGGGGACAGGAACTTATGGGGTTAACGTTTGACATCTCACCCGGCGGGTGTACCTTGGAAGGGTGGGATAATCTATTAAGTCATTCAGTAAATTAACCATTCCATTTTTAAGCAATACTGTATGTATCGCCGCCTTTATTTTTACGGCAATTGAAGGTTCAATTGGGGTTAAAATCGTTTTTCACACCCGGCGGGTGCTCCTAGTTGGAGGAAATAAGGAATTTACAAATTCATTTTCGATTTAACTACTTAATTCAGTGATACATTTAGGTATCGCTGCCTTCAATCTTACGGCGATCTTTTTGTGACAATTCGTTAGAAATCAGATCTCGTGTCAGCCTGCCCTGTGTTATTATACAAAAAATATTTCAAGGGCCGGCGTCTTTATGGGGGGTTGTTTTTGTTCCATTATTGAATCTTGAGACAGTCACCACCAGAAAGACTATAATCGCCATGCTGGACCGATATTATGTCAGAGGGTATTCTTCACTTTCTTCAAAAGATTTGTTTAGATATTCTGAAACCCCGCCGCGTAGCGAGCTGTGTTCGTTGTGTCATCACATCTCGTTATCCGGTGGGCTATTAACACTTGTGTGCGAACATGTTGGATTAACCTTATGAGCATTAATTCCTGGAAATTTTCTTTTTTTCCAGAGCTGGGCTCCGGCGGACCAATACAGACCCGGCGGTAGTTTTCCACACCAGTCTCTGTCATGGCTACCGTGGCCCCAGTCTTTGCTTTATGCACTACCCCTGCTTGTGCTGGTATCCCTATTTTTGCGCATACCCTTTGCATAAGGTGTGTTAAATGTCTAGACCGTTCAAGGGGTCTCTGGGTTATGCGTAATTGTTCTTTTTGCTCCCAATTAGCTATAAAAGTCCTTTGCGATAATGATAAGACCGCAGCAGTAGCGTTACGAGAAGTAAGGCAACAGATGTCAGCCTACACTACGATTGTTGCACATAAATCACTTCAATGTGATAATGTCCCTCTTTGGGATAAATTATTATTTGAACACCCTCCCCCTAAACGTTCCTCTAGAGTCACGAGTCATAAACCGGCGGAGACTGGTCAGGGTTCTGTATCTTCTGCGGCTACACCCAAACGTCCACGAGAGCCTACACCCCCGGCATCCGCCTCATCATCTCGGGCGAGATCTCGGTCCAGGTCACCTCTCAGACGACAGTCATCTAGTCTTGCCTCTTCACCGGCGAGTAAGAAGAGTAGGACGGAAAGTTCCACCAGTGGTCACGGCGATGATTCCTCGAAATCTAAGAATAGTTCACGGTCACACCGTAGCCATAAATCCTCCAAAAAGGATTCACATAAAAGAAAGTCCTCCCTACATTCACCAGTTCCTAGTGCCTCTCTTCATACTTCTACCCCAGACAGAGTTTGTGTTAGGTCTCAAGGGTCCAGTGCGGTGCCTGTCCTTAAAGAGGATTTACCCATAAATATTTTGACCCTGGAATTGGAAAGTTCGGGGGGTTCAGTTCGTGATAATGTGTCGGACTCTCAAGAGAGTGTAGGCCAAGGCCTCGGGGTTTGGCGGTTTGCTCAGCCAGGGTCCGACCACCCACGTTCGACTCAAACGAGTCACACAGTAGCTGATGTCCACAGGGACGCGGCGATCCCATCCTCTATTTCTGACTTGTCTTGGCAGCAAGGTACCCCGGCTTCGGAGGGATCTTCTCAGGAAGAGAAAGACGAAGTTTCAATAATTTCGGAAATGGAAGGGCAAGAGTCAGGCTCAGGCTTAGACGCCGCGCAGGATATTAATGATTCACCTGTAAGTTCATCTTCAAATCAATTTGTTACTGCGCAAGAAATTAATGGGCTGCTTACTCAGGCTTTATCTAGATTTTTTGGCCAACAACAGGAGGCCCCCACGATCGACTTGGGGGCTCCCACGACAAGTTCTACGGTACGGCCTCTGATGACTTCGATTGTCTTATCTAATATCCCTAACCCCCCCACTCTGTCAACATCAGTAGCTACCAAGCCTGCTACGGCGGCATTGACAACTTCCAATGTCAGGGTCATCACGGATGTTAATCCACCCCCTCTAGACAAGGCACCTGTCAGAAAGGTAGCCATGCCCTTGCTTTATGGACCAGACGAGTCTTGGGTCCTTTTGACCCCCACTAAACCAGAGCTGGCCCAGCCTACCTTGTCAGGGGAGCTCCCAGTACCGAGTCAGTGGGTCATCCAAGGCAATAAATCAAAGAAATTAAGGGCCTTGGATAATTTGGGAAATGTACTAGACGTAAACATTAAGGCTATACCTAGTTATTATCACCAGGACTATTTTGTGTATGCTACTAAGCCAGCTTTACCCCCTGCCTCAGCTTCAAAGCTATTTTCAGACTGGTCTAAGCTGGATGGGTTTAACGATATTAAGACTCTGTCAGCTCTCACTCCTGAACTTGATTTACAGACCGTCACAGACGAAGCAGCTAATCCAGTTTTGAAGGTGGGGCAGTTGGGTCCAGGACCTTGGGTAGATTGGGAAATAGAGGCTCAAAACTTTGCAACCACATTTACTTCGAAATCTTCCCACCAGATCCCTCAAGATACTCATTCGTGGTTCTCCATGCCTGTAGGGTCTGCAGGCGGAGTCCCGTCAGCTTTGTTTTCTTTCCTAGCTGCCCCTAAAATTAATCTTTGTGAGCTGAAAGACCCTTTCACTACCCCTACCCCTACTCACCTAGACAGAGAATTTAGGCTCAGGGGGAAAGCTTTTCGCCTGTTCTCCCAATACATAGTGTCTCAACAGGTAGCTAAGTCTTTACTACGGTCTACTCAGGCAATCGCAGATGCGGATGCCAGAAGATCGGTTGAATTGTCCCGGCGACTGCTCCTCCAGTCGTCAATCCAATCCTTGGGTGACATACGCACCGCCTTGCTTGAGGCGGTACGAGCAAGACAAGATCTCAGAATGTCTTTAGTTCGCAAGCTACCTGATCGCATTGCGAATCAGGTGGTCATGTCACCAGTGCTTACTCCCTCTCTAATGTCCCCTGAAGTGTGGAGAACGGTGTTCAATATGGCACAGGCTTTTAAGCACAGTCCCACCCCTTCTAAGAAACCTACATTTACCTTTCCCAAACCCAGGCCAACTACTAAAGCTCAGCCAGGGGGATCTAAACCCTTTCTTCCGCCTAAGTCTTCCCACTCCCCCCAAGGTCAGTACAGGCATAGACAGGGTAGGTTTTCAGGTCAGAGAGGACGCGGCCAGCATAAGCCAGGTCAGGGCCAGTCGTCGGCCAACACCAGCCAGCCGGCAAAGCGTCCAGCACCACCAACCCCACCATCAAAAAACTAAAGTCTCTCTCACTCCCGGTGCCAACTTTAAGGCCGGAGGACCCGAGGGTAGTACAGCCGGCGAACCCTTGTCTGCTAACTGGGTCGTTCCGAACGTGTCACCAGGCATGGCCATTAAACACTTGGGCACGGATGGTGGCTCGCAAAGGCATCACTTGGCGGTGGCTCCGGCGACCTCGCTTACGTCAGCCGACAACGGCGAATTTTGTTTCTTTAGAGGTGGAGTCACTGGTCCAGGAAATGATTGTCAAGAATGTCATCATCCCGGTCCCCCCAAATTACCCTGTATTCACGTCCAAACTATTTTTGGTTCCCAAAAGGGACAGTGTTCAGATGAGGCCGGTCGTAGACCTGTTTTACCTGAACCTTCACATTCACAACGAATCTTTCAGAATGTTAACAGTACACCAAATCAGGCTAACACTTCCGCCGGGAGGTTGGATGTGCTCACTAGACCTGACAGACGCCTATTGGCACGTATCGGTCAACAAAAGATTTCAAAGGTTTTTGGCCTTACGGATCAGGCACCAAAATTTTGTTTTTCAAAGGATGCCGTTCGGTTTGAACCTAGCACCTCGATTATTCACGAAATTAGTCCGGCAAGCCCTGATGCCATTGTTAAAACAGGGGATCAGAGTGTTGTGGTATCTGGACGACTGGCTGGTGGTGGCAGAGACACAACATTTATGCATAAAACATGTCAATATCATTTTAAATCATGTCAAAACTCTAGGCTTCAAGGTAAATCTGGTAAAGTCAAACCTTGTTCCCTCACGAGTAATTCAGTGGATAGGGCTGGTCTGGGACACAGCCGCTTTCACTCTGAGTCAGAGTGTGGACAATCGCAACAGGTTTCGCAGGAAACTGTTCATGTTTCTTCACAGTCTGACTACGACGCGAAGGGTCTGGGAATCTCTGGTCGGCTCTCTCAACTGGATTCAACTAACTGTCAAGTTGGGCCGGTTGAAAGTAAAACGACTAATATTGGAAGGCAACAAATATTTCCCGCTCTTACCGGCGGGAAAATTATGGCCCATCCCGAAATTAATCCACACCTTACTAGCGGTCTGGGCAAAGAGGGAAACGTTGTACTCAATAATGTCATGGATTTCTCCTCCACCAACAGTATGGATAGACACGGATGCGTCAGGCACAATTGGTTGGGGATTTCAATCAAATCAGGGGCACCAGGGTCAGGGGCTTTGGTCCCACTTAGAAATCTCTCACATCAATGTCAAAGAATTACTAGTCCCCTTGTATTTCCTTCAGGCTCACGGCCCGGCATTACGGGGCAAGTCGGTGGCCTTCAGAATGGACAATCTGAATGCGGTTCACTGTATTCAGAAGCAAGGATCAACGAGGTCCAGGAGGTTGCTAAACGTGTCGGAAGAGATTTTTACTCTAGCCAACAGACTAGAAATTTACCTTCACGCATCTTATCTCCCAGGCGTAGCAAACGTCTGGGCAGACGCTCTGTCCCGGAGACAGAGCACAACAGTAGAATGGGAGCTCAAGCAACCCATTTTCAACCTAATGATTGCAGAGCTCTCCCATCCACAAGTGGATCTTTTTGCGTCCGAGGAGACTCACAAACTCCCTCTATACCTCACCCGCCGGTCGATAACGCCGGCAGGGGGGCCAGACGCCCTAGTGACAGACTGGAACAGATGGAGCTCCATCTATCTGTTTCCACCGCCAGATGCGTCACTAATGTGCCACGTAGTGAACAAACTACGAGATTATCGAGGCTTAGTCTCGCTAATCGCGCCCCTGTGGCCGGCGCAGTTGTGGTACCAGCAATTGAAAACGTGGTGCCCGGACCCGGTATCGCTCCCGGTCGGGTATTTCCACTTAGACACGATTGGCAACCTAGCGACCTCGCTGACTTTTGCATTATGGACATTCAGGAGGCCAAGTGGCTGGCACCATACGGTAGAGATGTGACTAATAAATTAATCAATCAATATACTCAGTCTACAAAACGTCAGTATCACTCACATTGGCAAGCCTTTACTTCCTGGATTATCAGAACGGAACAGAATGTGCCGTCAGTGGCTTTAATTTTCAATTACTTGAATTATCTGTTTGAACAGAAACATTTATCGGTGGTAACATTAAAAAATCACTTAACTGCAATTAGAGTGCCCTTTTTAGACCTTACAGGTCTTTCCATACCGGTGGCAGAGGAAACAGGTTTTTATGAGAGCTTGTTTTAAACTTCGCCCACCTCCCCGTCAGCTCATGCCTACTTGGTCTCTCGACAAAGCTGTCTTTACTTCACTCTCGTCTGTACCAAAATACTGCAGACTTTGCTTTACTCTTAAAAAAGGCGGTTTTCCTTATGGCTTTGGCCACCGGGAACAGAGTGTCTGAGCTGGCGGCGATGAGCAACACACCCAATTGCCTTAGGTTTGGTAGACTTAACGAATGTATTTACATTGCGCCTTCCCCAGGTTTTGTAGCCAAGAATGAGCACAGTGCACACGTGTTTTCAGAGTTCACGGTGCCAGCATTAAAAAGGGGAAAGGTGCATCATAATCTATGTCCAGTGCAAGCTCTAACCAAATATTTGAGAGTAGCTCCTCTAAACCCCCAAGGTGCTTTATGGGTAGCAAGTACGGGTAAACGCTTACTTAAACGGCGATTAGCATCTCTTCTGGTCGAAGTCATTAAAGAGAGTAATCCCGGCGTGGTGGGTAGGGCCCACAATTTACGCAAATGGGCAGCCTCTTTACGTTTCCTGAAAAACTTTTTAGTGGAAGATATCGCGTCCACTCAATTGTGGGCGTCTAATCATACGTTTTTGTCTAGATACTTGTCAGTTGCTCTAGACAAACCTTCCTTACCATGTATAGCTTTAAGGCAGAGGGTCTAGGTGGCCCGACAGTCACTTTTGTTTATTTTCACAAAGGGGGGGGGGGGGGTGCAGTCAGTTGACATAGGACACCCTAGACCCCGCCAGAGTATGAGAGCTGTGATACAATGTAAGGTTTAATGTGATATCAAATTTCTCAGAGAGAAATTGTGCTAGTACAATGTTAGTACAAAACAACAGGGTTGTTATAGTAGTGTTAACTGCGAAAGCAATTTAATTTTAGAATCAGTGGAGATCCTTTGCAATTTATCTCCACGATTATGTTGGGGTTTATGATGTGCACATATAAGCTTATAACTTGTTATTTTTGTCACCACTCGTTGAGTGGGGTGCCTTTGTAACTACAGATCTGTGTTCAGAATCTTTAGGGTTACCCATTTTTTGTCAGGCAGGCTTCTTTGAAGCACGCACCTGCCTGAACCCCTTTTTCTTGTATTTTTTCGGCAACGCCAATGATTAAATATATTTTTCAAGAATAAGAATACTATGTGGTTGTTTTTATTATCTACTTTTCTAGAGTTATGATATGATTACGAATGTCCCCCTCCAGTCTTAGAAATCAGGCATGTTCGTCAATGATGGAGGGGCCACTAATAAATTATAGGTTTGACTCCTGTAAGGAGATAAAGAAAACCTAATATTTAGTAGTGGCCCCGTAATCATTGACGACTGGGGCCCTCCCGACCGTCCCCTTCCCATTCGTTGATGTATTAAGGATCTTGGTTTACTTGATATGTCAGTGAAGGAGGAATGACGCCTGAATCAGCGTCTGGTCAGAGATCCACACAAGTACATCCACGATATGATGGAAAGCTTATTAGATAGTTATTCTTATTTTCTTTTTGTTTTTATTTTTTACGAAGTTTTTTCGTAGTGAGAACCCAATTCATAATGACTGAAGCCATGAGTGAGGTCGCGTGCGCTCATGATGAAGGCTCCTCAGTTTTTAAATGCTCTGCGCGGTAGATTCAAACTACGGCGGATTAGTGTTTGAAGAGGATGCCTTATGTAATAGGCATGTTCGTCAATGATTACGGGGCCACTACTAAATATTAGGTTTTCTTTATCTCCTTACAGGAGTCAAACCTATAATTTATTAATGTAATTTTAGTTTCCTCGCTAGACCTCATCAAGCTTAACAAAATACATCCAAGATCCCCCTTGGAGATATATTTGTAAATTTTTCAGTAGCAAAATGCATGGTTTGTTCCACCTAAAATGACAGGCTCGTTATAACTCGCCAGGAAAATATCGACACCTAAATGACACGTGAAGTCTTAATATTGACAACAAATGGGGTGAAAGGTTTTAAAGTCGCCAAACTAATGGTACGAACGTCTTCAAATCTCAAAACTAAATGGGGCTAAACATGAGGGAGAAGGCAGGGGTGGGGGATAGAGCAGTCAACCATCTCCCCCTACTTTTAGACTCGGCTACTGTGACTCCGATACAGCCGCCGATGAAGTGCTCGTGTGATACCGGCAATACAAGAGCAGTTGGAGCGGGTAATTGTGTGTTTTATTGTGATGGATTTGTGTCATTTATTTGTGCATTAATGGTGGTATGTGGTTGGTTTGTGCATTAATGGTGGTATGTGGTTGGTTTGTGCATTAATGGTGGTATGTGGTTCGTTTGTGCATTAATGGTGGTATGGGGTTGGTTTGTGCATTAATGGTGGTATGGGGTTGGTTTGTGCATTAATGGTGGTATGTGGTTGGTTTGTGCATTAATGGTGGTATGTGGTTGGTTTGTGCATTAATGGTGGTATATGGTTGGTTTGTGCATTAATGGTGGTATGTGGTTGGTTTGTGCATTAATGGTGGTATGTGGTTGGTTTGTGCATTAATGGTGGTATGTGGTTGGTTTGTGCATTAATGGTGGTATGTGGTTGGTTTGTGCATTAATGGTGGTATGTGGTTGGTTTGTGCATTAATGGTGGTATGTGTTTGGTTTGTGCATTAATGGTGGTATGTGGTTGGTTTGTGCATTAATGGTGGTATGTGGTTGGTTTGTGCATTAATGGTGGTATGTGGTTGGTTTGTGCATTAATGGTGGTATGTGGTTGGTTTGTGCATTAATGGTGGTATGTGGTTGGTTTGTGCATTAATGGTGGTATGTGGTTGGTTTGTGCAGTAATGGTGGTATGTGGTTGGTTTGTGCAGTAATGGTGGTATGTGGTTGGTTTGTGCATTAATGGTGGTATGTGGTTGGTTTGTGCATTAATGGTGGTATGTGGTTGGTTTGTGCATTAATGGTGGTATGTGGTTGGTTTGTGCATTAATGGTGGTATGTGGTTGGTTTGTGCATTAATGGTGGTATGTGGTTGGTTTGTGCATTAATGGTGGTATGTGGTTGGCTTGTGCATTAATGGTGGTATGTGGTTGGTTTGTGCATTAATGGTGGTATGTGGTTGGTTTGTGCATTAATGGTGGTATGTGGTTGGTTTGTGCATTAATGGTGGTATGTGGTTGGTTTGTGCATTAATGGTGGTATGTGGTTGGTTTGTGCATTAATGGTGGTATGTGGTTGGTTTGTGGCATTAATGGTGGTATGTGGTTGGTTTGTGCATTAATGGTGGTATGTGGTTGGTTTGTGCATTAATGGTGGTATGTGGTTGGTTGTGCATTAATGGTGGTATGTGGTTGGTTTGTCTGGACCCCCTTCTCCCTCATATTTAGCCCCATTAGTTTTCAGATTTTAAGACGTTCGGCCCATTAGTTTGGCAATATTAACACCTTTCACTCCATTTCTTTGTCATGTTAAGATCTTTTGTGCCATTTAGGTGTCGATTTTTCCTGGCGAGCGATAGCGAACCTATCTTTTAGGAGGATTTCGGCGGATTTTGTTTTTTACCAAAAATACAAGTTTATGCAGAAGGGAGATCTAACGGAAGTTCTTTTAAGCTTAATGGAGTTCTAGGGAGCAAACTAAAATAATAATTACATAAATAAATATATTGACCAAACGATAACCAGAAATACCAAAAATGTTAATATATACTGTATATATATATATATATTTGTTCATATATATATATATATTATATATATATATTATATATATATAGAGAGAGAGAGAGAGAGAGAGAGAGATTCAGCAACAAAAGGACAACCGTTTCACAAATTTTGCAGATTTAGGGTTGCGTGTAAAGTGTGTGTGTGTGCGTGTTGTGAGGTGTGTGTGCGTGTGCAGAGGAGAGTTACGTGTGGTACCAGTAGCAGGGGGGGGGGGGGGGGGGGGGGGGGAATGATTAAGGGGTGTCACCTGCTTTTTTTTCTCTCCTTTTCTCTTCTTTTCCCATTCAGCCTACTGTTTTAAGTCGTTTATCCCCAGGTGTCGATTTCTTCCTGACGAGCGATAGCGAGAAATCCGGCTTCGCCGGACACTATTTTCTATCGAAAAAGGCACAAATTAACCCTGCTGTCAAAAATATTTTAGAGAATATGCTGGCTTGCTACCACTCGCCAGGAAAAAAAGTCGACACCTGGATGGGGATAAACGTTTTAAAACAATAGGCCGAATGGATACAACCCAGAAAGAGAAAGGGAGAGAGAGAAAAACAAAGGAAATGGGCCTCCTTAAGGTGGTATCACACGAGCGTATTTTCCGACAATTTTCGAAGAGCAAGTATTTTTCCTGTACTATTTTGAGGCTCTTTCACATTGGAATCGAAAACTAGATGGAAGGTAGATTATGGTGCGTAGTTTAATTCACACGGAACTTATATTTGGAAGTTATCAAACTACAATTGCCCGTAAACAAATATGGACAAATCGCCAGTGTCATACCGCCTAATGTACGGTGTGAATACATTGGCTACATTTCTGAAACTGATAATTTTATCTGTAGAGACTTTAATTAATGTTCTCTATTTTAGCTGTACATACTTTATAATATATATTTGTTACACTTGTTGCAGACAGCTTTGCCTTTTGTCTCCTTCATACACATAGAGAATAAATAAACACACATTTTAATCATTAATGTGTGACAAACTATTTATAAGACGAATAACATGGTGTTGGTTCTAGTAGCACATAACACGGGAGCAATTACTGACTGGAGAAATGAGTGATAGCCCAGCGGTGGGTAGAGAGAGAATGAGTGATAGCCAGCGGTGGGTAGAGAGAGAATGAGCGATAGCCAGTGTGGGTAGAGAGAGAATGAGTGATAGCCAGCGGTGGGTAGAGAGAGAATGAGTGATAGCCAGCGGTGGGTAGAGAGAGAATGAGCGATAGCCAGCGGTGGGTAGAGAGAGAATGAGTGATAGCCAGCGGTGGGTAGAGAGAGAATGAGTGATAGCCAGCGGTGGGTAGAGAGAGAATGAGTGATAGCCAGCGGTGGGTAGAGAGAGAATGAGTGATAGCCAGCGGTGGGTAGAGAGAGAATGAGTGATAGCCAGCAGTGGGTAGAGAGAGAATGAGTGATAGCCAGCGGTGGGTAGAGAGAGAGAATGAGTGATAGCCAGCGGTGGGTAGAGAGAGAATGAGTGATAGCCAGCGGTGGGTAGAGAGAGAATGAGTGATAACCAGCGGTGGGTAGAGAGAGAATGAGTGATAGCCAGCGGTGGGGTAGAGAGAGAATGAGTGATAGCCAGCGGTGGGTAGAGAGAGAATGAGTGATAGCAGCGGTGGGTAGAGAGAGAATGAGTTGATAGCCAGCGGTGGGTAGAGAGAGAATGAGTGATAGCCAGCGGTGGGGTAGAGAGAGAATGATGAACAGCAGTCGATCATGGGTGCAGGAGGAGGGTGGGAGGATGGGAGTAGTCTGTTTTATTTTATTTTATCTTATATTTTATATATAT
>JBAKBP010028749.1:0-28132 GCA_037953745.1 Lithodes maja | reverse complement strand
CAGCTAACTCAAAGACAACTGCAGAGGTTGAAGTAACTAAACTAAAGGTTTCTAAATACCCCTGATGGTAACAAAGGCTTTAAAGTATCCCCAATAGGCTCAAAATCGCGTCATATGTCGGAGAGGGTTAAGGGGACAGTGGTGATTTTTGGGGTCTATTTATTTATATATTAATTTGTTCTTTAGTTTCCTCGCCAGACCTCCATCAAGGTTAAAACAAAAACACCCCCAAAACCATCTATCAACGATGTCCCATGCGACGTTGCCTCACGGTATGCCCTCCCCCTATGATGGCGCCTGGGCGTTACCAGGTCGCTGCCTGAAGGCGACCTACCTTATAAGCGACGTCTGACGCAGACAGGTCGACACCCTTGTACCGTCTGACGCCTACTGGATGCCGCCCGACGCCACCCGCCTACCGTCACCTTCCCGCCAATTTACTAGCCGCCGACTCAACTCATGAGAGTTGTGCATGTCGAACTTTTCCTGTGGCTCCTGACGACCTCTCCCGACGGCTCTCTTGAGTAGGCGCCCACCCACGTCGCGCGGCGATGTAGGCAAAGACCTGCTCCCAATCCTTAAGTCGTGGATAGTCGGCACTTAAATCGGCATAGTGTGACACCTGCTTAAGGGAGGTGGTATACACTGGGAAAGTTCTGAAGGCCACTTATTATTGTAATAGAGGTTCCTCTCACACCGCTCTCCTAGACAAAGTTGAAAGGAAGGCATTTCGTATCATTAACTCCCGTCCACTCACCAACTCTTTGTAATCTCTCTCTCTCCGCCGCAATGTTGCATCTCTCTCGCTATTCTATCGCTACTATAATAATCAGTGTTCCTCAGAACTTTCCCAGTGTATACCACCTCCTTTACGTAGGGCACGTGGTACCCGTCTTGCAACTCAATCCCACCCCTACTCTGTGCAACTCTCCAACCCATGAGTGAATTGTTACTCTCAATCTTTCTTCTACTCAACAGCTGAGCTCTGGAACTCTCTCCCAGAATCAGTCTTTCCCTCTTCCTATGACTTAAATTCCTTCAAACTCCGTGTGTCCAGGCATTTTGGCTCGAACGTCCCTCGATTTTGGCCCTGTCACTCTTTCAACTATGGGGGAGGCACTCGCTATAGGCAGTTCTGCCTTTTACCTCCCTCAATCACATAGAAAAAAAAAAAAAAAAAAAAAAAAAGAGTGAGAGAAATGCAACATTGTGGCATGTAGACAGATATTGTAAGGAATTAGTAAGAGGAGGTGAGTTGATGAGACAAATTATTTTGACTGTATCCTTCTGTGAAGTGTGGTATGGGTGGAACCTCCCCAACCATGCGAACAGTACTAGATACATGGGTGCACTGTGCCCCTATACAGAGCAAGAAGCTGTGTGGCGATAAAGAACCCCAAGAGACGGTTGAGCACACCTATCTTCTAGAAAGCTGTTATAGCAAGAGTGGTACTATGATCTTTCCAAAAAAGCCAGAAGAAAAGGAAACACCGAGAATACTGAGAGAAGATAAAAAGTTGGTGTGTGCACTGTTAAAGTATAAGGAATAGACGTGGAATTTCGTGACGGGTAGATAAATGGAGAAATTGTGTTTTGGAAGCATTGAAAGTAATAAGATTTTCTCTGCCCTAATCAGATATAGTTGATAGATCAGAAGATAGGCGCGCAAGTTTTGGAGCGATTGCATAGTGGGACGTTGTATAAACTAGTTGAGTAACGTACGGTAGAGTCATTTGCATACGAGTGGATAGGACTAGGTACAGTTGACGTGGTCAGAAGTAGAACTGGAGATAGGACATAGCACTAAAGAACACTGAAGTTGATAGGTTGAAGAAGTGAGCGATGCCCGTCCACAACTGCAGCTATGGAACAGCCAGAAAGAAAATAGTGATAAAGGCACAGCTAGAAGGATAGAAGACGAAGAAGACTATATCGAAGGCTTTCGATATGTCTAGCTCAATAGAAAAGGTCTCACCGAAGTCCCAGAACCAAGAGTTAGCAAGGTAAGAAAGGAGATCAACAGTAAAGTTTCCCTTAATGATACAAAACTAGCGATGTGAAAGAAGAATATGAGATCAAATACGCTTAAGACATTTTTTAATAAATATTTTAAAAACCTTTGGAAATGCGAAATGAGAGCAATTGGATGATAATTAGAGGGTTGAGAGTGGTCACCCTTCTTCGGGACAGGTTGAATGAGGGCAAACTTTCAGCAAGAAGGGAAGACATTAGAAGGAAGACATTAGAAGTAGTTTGCCTAGGCAGAGAGTCGGCACAGAAGAACAGATTTTTTAGTAAAACAGGAGGTACATCATCTGGTCTGTACGCCTATTTAATATTTAGCCCAGTTCGGTACAAAGTATATCTTACAAAGAGATTAACCCTTACGCTGCGGGCTTATTTGCGCTATTTAGCGCATATTCAGACACTCCTGAATAATTAATCAAGTATCTGCATTAAATGAACTTTTTCTGCCGAAAACCAGGCGAAAATAGCTTCAAAATGACGGGGTGGGGGGTTCACCCGCAGCGTTGCCATAGACATTTGGGAAAACTCGCTAATTATTAGCTCTTGCTCGCTCGGCAACACTGTCGAGACAGCCGCGCGTGACCACAGTCTACCTCAGTGAGCGGCTGGCTGCTCTGAGGGTCGGACGGAGGTCCCTCACGCTCCCACCCACTGACACTCGATTTCTACGACTTTTACAGGCTTTTAAAGCCTGGAAATTGCTCTAAATTGCCTATGCATTCTGGAACGTTACCCACAGCCAATGGGTTAATATATAAGCTTAAGTAAGTAAGAGCAAGTACAGTGTTTTAAATATCTAGGAGGAACAATAAATAGGAGTGGAGGTATGGAAATGGAGGTAAAACAGAGAGTGTGTGAAGGAAGGAAGGTTTTCGGAGCAATGGGAAGTATGTGGAAGACGAGAAATCTCGGAGTGAAAGTAAAAAGTGCACTGTTTCAAGGAATTGTTGTGCCAACAGTGATGTATGGGGCTGAGACATGGGCTCTGAAGAAAACGGAGATAAGAGGGCTGGATGTGATGGAGATGAGCTGCTTGAGGAGTATGTGTGGAGTTACTCGTAGAGACAGATTGAGGAATGAAGAGATACGTAGGAGAGTGGGGCAGCAGGAACATTTGTCAGCCAGAGTAGACAGAAGGGTGCTGAGCTGGTATGGTCATGTTGAACGAATGGGAGATGAAAGGCTTACAAAGAGAATATGTGAGTCAGGTACAAGGGGAGATAGAAGGGCAGGAAGAACCCTATTGAGATGGAGAGACTGTGTTAGAAAAGCTTTGGATGATAGAGGAATGACTATAGATCAGGCAGGGGAAGTGGTGGTGGACAGGAGTGAATGGAGAATGTTTGTGAATAGTTGAGTGAACACGTGGTCATTTGGAGTAAGGGGTCGGGCGCAAGTTGGACTAGATAATAGTCCATCAGGCGCCTGGCCCGGGGAGACAATTAATATGAAGGGGTGCGCCTGGAAGTGTGGTGGGAGGGCTTGTGGCTTTGGCTCCGCTGCATGTCTGCCTGCCGAGATCGGAACGTCTCCGGGTGGTCGGGGGCCGGGGGAATGCTCGAGCGACCTTGGTGACCCTGGTCTCTGGGTCTTCTCCTGGATGTGTGTGAGTTTGTGCTTTTTATCTGTGTTTATTCGTTGTTTTATGTTGTTTTTGTGTTTTCCTTGTTATTGCTCTGTCTTGAGTCGGCTACCCCCAAAATGGGGATTGGGCCTGAGCATATAGATAGATAGAAGTAAGAGCGGGGTTGAGAGGGAGAAATAGAACTGGAATCATCCAAGGTTAAGTTTTTAGCAAAAGTTTGAGTGAAGAGTTCAGCTTTGTTAGAGGAAGAAATGACAGTTGTGCCATCAGAGTGGAATAGAGGAGGGAAAGACGAGGAAGTGAAATTGTTGGTGTTCTTTTTGGCTAGATGCCAGAAAGCTTTGAAGAACTTGAGTTTGACAGTTCATATTATTTATTATTGAAGAATTATTTTGTTGGCAAATTGAAGAACAGATTTGGTATGATTCTGAGCAGACACAAAGAGCATAATATTCTTGAGTTTGAAGGCACCATGTGTATGCGTCTACCTTATTGTGGACAGCAGCAGAACAAGAGTGAGTAAACCAAGATTTTTTGGCATTAGACTGAGAGAAAGAAAATGGAATGTAGGTCTCCATGCCCGAAACAATCACCTCGGTAATGCTCTCAGCACAATCCCTGGGTCCCCGGCCACAGAAGCTAAAATCATTCCAAAGTAAGTCAAAGAAATACTGCCGAAGAGCCTCCCAATCGGCATCAACAAAGTGCCAAAAGCGCCGCCAGCTGGGAGGGTCAAATGGCCTCTCTGGAGAGATAGGACAGGTAACAGATTGATTGATTGATTAATATTTTTTTATTGCCAAAAAGTACATATACAATAAGAATGATGATACATATAGTAATTAATATGGCAAGTGCAGCTAGCTAAGAAGTAGTTCATGTTAGCTAGCTATATAGGCATAATAAAATATATGAAGCTAAACAGCACATAGTTGCTTAACAATTATTAGATGTAATAAACAATATTCAAGCTATAATAATTTTTAGTGGTTCTTACTAAATTATACAGTTGATATGTGACGTAAATATATTAAATATATATATATATGCTAAAATATATTAACGATAAGGTAAGTATACATATAAACAAAACTTTTGCTTTCAGAGACTGCAATTAAGTACTAGTATTAACATAACACCTAACATCAGGTCCTGATGTGGCGGCGTCTACGCCGTGGGGCCACCTCCCGAGACTGCCAACCGCGGATGGCTGCCGACCCTCCACTGCCGAAAACAAAATCAACGACCAGTGGAGGAAAACCGGATGCCGGCCGCGGGGAGCAGTTTTGGGAGCCAAAGCATCACAGCCATCCCCTGCCCCCTCCCTGGGGGCACGGGTCCTTGGAGCGGCTTCGGTAGCGCCGGGAATTTCCACACCTCTCACACCGCACACACACATCACACAGTTTTTCCTACACCGAGAAATGACTCTCCGGCTGTCATTTCTCGAAGACTTCTTCTAGCCGGAGACATTGAGAGCAACCCAGGACCCACGTACACATACATATGTCCAACTTGCTCAAAACCCATCACTTCGAGTCGCCATACTAAGGGTTCAGTTCTCTGCAAGTCATGCGGGAACTGGACCCACTTCACCTGCACAACACTTGCCTCCAAGAAACACTACACAAACACTTGGACCTGTTCCTCATGCCCCTCCCTCTCCCAGTCAAATCCCTCACCTAAAACCCGTCCACCTCTCCTCCCCAACCCACCTAACCTTCCCATATCATCCACTCCCCCCCTAAAACCCGTCCACCTCTCCTCCCTAACCCACCTAACCTTCCCATACCATCCACATCCTCAACTCAACACACCACACCCCATCCTAATCCATTCCAACCCCCATCTCCTGCTCCCCAATCCCCACCCCCACCTCACCCATCCCACCCCCAGCCCCTCCCTCACCCCCCCTCACCCCCCACCCCCACCCCATCCTCGTGCAGCAGCACCCAACATACATCGTGCACATAACATTAACATTCTTCAACTGAACATAGATGGCATCAACACAAAGAAACACGAACTCTCACACTTCATCAAACTACACAACATACACATTGCCATCTTACAAGAAACAAAACTCTGCACAACACAAAAAACACCCACATTTCATAATTTCACCACCATCAGACAAGACCGGGCTGTCGGCGGGGGCTGTGGACTCATCACCCTGGTACACAAAGAAATATCATACATAGTAACCAGTGTACAAACCAAATCCCTCCTCCCCCCAAATGATAACACAACAGAAATACAGTCAATTAAAATACGCACTGGCAACAACTCCAACATAACCATCATAAACACATACATCCCTCCCCAAACATCCCCTACAGTACCAAATGAATACAGACCACACTTAAAACACATCACAAACACCCCACACACCCCACACATCATCCTGGGTGGTGACTTCAACGCCAAGACGTCGGCCTGGTTTGTCGACAACCCCGACACAGACAGAGGGCTGGTACTACAAAACCAAACCGATAACCTCATCATCCTTAACGACATCCATCAACATACCCATATTCCTCACCAAGCCCTCTATAACCCATCATCTCCAGACATCACCTTTTGCTCCCCAGAACTCGCCCCCACAACATCCTGGAGGGTGGTCAGAACCTTAGGCTCTGACCACCTCCCGATCATTATCACCACCAAAACCAGACTCACCCCAGCTAGCCACAAACACACATACACCAATTATAAAAGAGCTAACTGGGAAGCATTCACAAATGAGACAGAACAACACTTCACAACTCTAAACAGTACACCCATCACTAACATCAACAATGCTGTACACATACTCAATAAAACTATCCAAAACGCTGACAAGAAACACATTCCAAGAGGTAACAGAAAAAGACACAACCCCAACTTCACACCAGAAATTCAAAACCTCATCAGACAACGCGACATACTGAAACACTCCCCAGCACCCCACACACAAGACATCACACAACAAATTCAAGCACTCAACACCCAAACTAACAACAAAATACAAGAACAACAAAAACTAAATTGGAATAACTTCCTACAAACAGTTGATCACAAAACAAACCCCAAAAAACTCTACAAAACACTAAACAGCATCACACTTTCCAACAGCAACACAACACAATCACATGCTGCAATCACAACAACAGACTCTACTCCTTCATGTAAACAACAAGCAAACACTCTCATCAATCACTTCTCACATGTCAGCCACCTAAAACCTCACAAAGATGACCGACGTGTTATCCGATGTGGGAGACAATTCCCCACAGACCCTGACTATGCACCCTTCACCAATCACCAGACGGAGCATATCATCAACAATCTCAAGCACTCACCCGCCTGTGGCCTAGACAACATAAGCAACATACACCTCAGACACCTGGGACCACAAGGCATACAAGCACTCACTAACATATCAAACTGCAGCTGTTCGCACAGCACAGTACCAGACATTTGGAAGCATGGTATCATCATCACATTCCCCAAACCCAACAAAGACCCCACGCTACCCTCCTCGCACCGCCCCATCACACTCCTTTGCTCCCCCTCCAAAGTCATGGAACGCCTAGTATTACAACTAATTACACCTGACCTACCCCTAGCTCCAACACAATATGGCTTTAGGCCGCTGCACTCCACAAACACTCTTCTCACAGACCTTACACAGGGAGCTTTCGACGGCATCAACTCAGCTGGACCACCACACAGATCACTGTTAGCCACACTCGACATTGGTAAAGCCTTCGATGCCATCCCCCGCCACAACCTAACAAACAGGATCTACAACACAGACATGCACAACAACACAAAGAGGTGGCTGGCCAACTTCCTAGCAGGCAGATGTGCACAAGTGTCTTTTGCCGGTCAGTCGTCTAAAATCGGAAACTTTCCAAACGGAGTCCCACAAGGATCCGTCCTATCGCCCGCACTCTTCAATCTGTGCATGCACGATGTAACTACACCCAATACGCCCCAAATAAACTTGGCCTCCTATGCAGATGACATAGCACTCACATGCACACACCATGACCCAAAAAGAGCAACAGATCTCCTTCAACCCTGTCTCAACACACTACATGGCTGGTGCACTACACACAGACTTAGTCTAGCCCCAGCCAAGTCCACCGCAGCCCTGCTCACGGGTTGGACAGGAGAGCACGAATGCATCCCTCAACTCACCATGAACAACGCACCCCTAACACATGCACACACACCCAGAATCCTAGGAGTAACATATGATACTCATATGACATTCAAGCAGCGCACCACAAGCATTAAAAGGAAGCTGACACCCAGACTTAGCGCCCTCAGGTCACTTGCTCACACAAAATTTGGACACAACAAAGAAACTACCACCACAGTATATAAACAATACATAAGATCAGTGATGGAATACGCAAGCCCAGCCTGGGCTTCTAACCTAGCTGAAACCCATCATAAAGCTTTACAGACTATTCAAAACAAAGCCCTGAAGATCATTACAGGCTGCACAGCTGCTGCACCCACAGATCACCTACATCAAGAAACCAGGATCCTCAAAGTCAGGGACCATCTGGACATGAGAGCCACTCAATTCCTGGCAGCAGCCTCCACGAACCGGGACCACCCACTGAACTACATGGCAGCACACCCACAGACACCAGGGAGTATCAAAGCAACACCCAACACACGGTGCCACACACAATTATTGTCCTCTCTCCCTCCCTGCCCACCCCGAACCAACTTCCAGAACCACATCCATACTCGTATCTCTCACCGATCCATCCACTCACTCACAGACAACACGCAGCTGCATGCACGACCTCCCGAAATCCATCCTTTTGAATCCTCCCTTCCTCGCGAGGACAGAGTCCACCTGGCCAGGCTAAGATGCGGACACCATCCAGCTCTCCTGAGCTATCAGAAGAGACTGGATGACTCCGTTGTCGACTCCTGCCCAGGATGTAACACAGCACCCCATACCATTAAACACATCATAGAATACTGCATTTCACACAACCACTTACGCCAACAACACAATCTACACTCAATGAGAGCTCTGTGGGAAAGCCCGATCGTGGCCATGGCCTTCCTCAGGGACTCGGGGCTGTTCGGCCAGGCAGCTTAGGGAATAACAACAACAACATAAGATTATGACCGGAGAAGCCCAACAGAGAGAAAATATTTTCCGATAAGGCAGAATATTAGACGTTAAAAATAAGTTAAGAATGTTGGGTCGATCTCCAAGGTAGTCAGGAATACTAGTAGGGTGCTTGACTAACTACTCTTGGTTATTTAGGACCATGTTGGTCAGTAAAACAAAGTTGAGCCATTGGTGTTAGGGAACATTGAAAACACCTAAGACGGAGATTTCAGAGAAGGGAGAGATGAATAGAATGTGTTCCACTTTAGAAGTAAGATCGAATTAGAAGAGATAAACAGCACAGATATTACTAGCGAAAGTGTATTAAGATAGCTTAAGCCAGAGAGTTGAGAATTCATTAGAGTCAAAGTTGGCGACAAAAGAGTAAGTAAGATTGTTGCGCACATACACACAACATCCACCTTTGGCTTCAAACTGAGGTTGGAGATAGTACGAGGATACATATTTGAGTTTCATATGTATAATTTCGCCATATAATGAACTACATTAGTTTCATTATTGCCTGTGATTATTCGGACCTTATGGAGACTACACGACACAAGAAAATGTAATTTTGATGGCTATATCTACGTGCAGCAAAGCGAACTCGTATATAATATGATTGCATGTGGATGCGAGAAACGTCGGTATACTAACTGTTTTAAACCAAAATAAATATAGAAAAAAAAACTGGCAATTACGGTTTCTAAGTCAGACACGAATAACATATGCACCATAAATAATTCAACTCATTATATAATAGAATGGCTTATATATTTTAAGTTCATATTATATTCCACTGCTAAAATATACTATTTTGTATGCACATTTAATGCTGAGATAAGAATATACAACAAGTTATGGATATATCTGTTTACCCTTTTTTCATTTAGACGGGTGGCGATTACCTGGGGGGCGATTGTCTGTGGTGTAATTGTCCAGGAGGTGATTGCCTGGTGGGCGATTGGCCGGTTGGCGATTTGCCGGATGGCGATTGTCTGGTTGACAATTGCCCATGGGTAATTGTCAAGTGGGCGATTGTCCTGGAAGTAATTGTCCGGTGGGCGATTGTCCTGGAGGTAATTGTCCGGTGGGCGATTGTCCTGGAGGTAATTGTCCGGTGGGCGATTGTCCTGGAGGTAATTGTCCGGTGGGCGATTGTCCTGGAGGTAATTGTCCGGTGGGCGATTGTCCTGGAGGTAATTATCTGGTGGGCAATTGCCCTAGAGGTAATTGTCCGGTGGGAGATTGTCCTGAGGTAATTGTCTGGTGGGTGATTGTCTGGTGGGTGATTGTCCTGGAGGTAATTGTCTGGTGGGCGATTGTCCTTGAGGTAATTATCCGGTTGACGATTGCCTATGGGTAATTGTCCGGTGGGCGATTGTCTTGGAGGTAATTATCTGGTGGGCGATGTCCTGAAGGTAATTGTCTGGTGGGCGATTGTCCTGGAGGTAATTATCTGGTGGGCGATTGTCCTGGAGGTAATTATCTGGTGGGCGATTGTCCTGGAGGTAATTGTCTGGTGGGCGATTGTCCAGGAGGTAATTGTCCTGGAGGTAATTGTCTGGTGGGCGATTGTCCTGGAGGTAATTGTCTGGTGGGCTATTGTCCTGGAGGTAATTATCCGGTTGACGATTGCCCATGGGTAATTGTCCGGTGGGCGATTGTCTTGGAGGTAATTATCTGGTGGGCGATTGTCCTGGAGGTAATTGTCTGGTGGGCGATTGTCCAGGAGGTAATTGTCCGGTGGACAATTGTCCTGGAGGTAATTATCTGGTGGGCGATTGTCCTGGAGGTAATTGTCTGGTGGGCGATTGTCCTGGAGGTAATTGTCTGGTGGCCGATTGTCCTGGAGGTAATTGTCCGGTGGACAATTGTCCTGGAGGTAATTATCTGGTGGGCGATTGTCGAGGAGGTAACTGTCCGGTGGACAATTATTGTCCTGGAGGTAATGTCCGGTGGACAATTTGACCATAACCATGAAAAACCAACATTCAACTAATGGCGTTAAGGGGAGGCTGCTATTTTTGCTGTTTATGTTTATATTTTGAAATTCTAAATCGTTTGCCCCATTAGTTTGGAGATGTTAAGACCTTTTGCTCCATTTGTTTTGCCAATATTAAGACCTTTCATACCATTTAGGTGTCGATTGTGTTTCCTGGCGAGCGATAACGAGGCTGCAGTATATTTTTTTCTACCAAAACAAAATTATTTGTGTTATCCAAAGGGTGGTCTTGAGAGTGTATTTTTAATGCTTGATTGAGGTTTAGGGAGTCAATTAAATAGACACACATCGTAATAGACCCATAGTACAACATAATGATGGGAAGAGGTGGCTCAATTGAAGCAAAATCAAAGTAACAGGAGCAATTTATAGCGAGGCCTTCCTAAGGGTTAAGTGCCCCATTAATTACTCCTTCCATTCGTCTATACATAAGGCTACCATAGCGCAGTTGGAATATATGTACATGCTCAGATTAATATGCAGGATTCGAAACTGCATAATAAATCGTAGGCTTCTCCATATTTCTTTAACTGTCTTGATAGCGTAATGCATAGTGCACGGAATTTCGATGTGAGTATCCTGGGTTCGAGTCCTCAGAGTGCCACGTGTATTTGTTGATTTCATTAATTGAGTTTAGATGTGATGTTGGTTGGTGTAAAAAACATAATAATTTACCTCTCTTGCTATCTATCTAAATATATGACTGTCTATCTGCATGTCTTTGTATCTATCCATCTAACCATCCCTCTTCTCTACAAGTGTCTTTCCCCTCACAATCCCTTCCTTTCACTTCAAACTTTGCCTCACATTTTTCCACCGTCTCCCTCACTTTCCCCTTCCTGTCTCTCTTTAGCTATACAGTATAGGTATTTTTAACTTCAGTACAAAGGAGTACAAAGGAGTACAAAGGAAATCAAGCAACAACAGATCCAGTGACCCTTCTAGGTTGCTTGTCCTCCAAAACACTGAGGATCAAGTGTCCAAACAGTGGTTTAGAGTGGGTAAGGAAACATTGGAAAGGGAATTACTGCCCTGGAACTAATGTCCGTGGCAGGATTAGGAAGTTAGTAGGGACAGATGGGTTAGTAACTGAGGGGGGGATAAAATAAAGTTATTCATTTACAAACGCAGTCAGTCGCGGGTTTGATGCGAGATATTTGTCTAGGCGGAGTTTAAATGAATCAACGGTGATGCAGTCTATAACGTTTCGGGGAAGCCCATTCCACAAGTTGACAACTCGATTGAAGAAGAAATTCTTAGATTCGTGCGAGTTAAAAGATTTACCATAATTTTGCAACCGTTTCCCCGCGTGTAATTAGATTGGTCGATAGTGAAGTACTTACTACAGTTCATATTGTCGATGCCTTTGATGATTTTGAACACTTGAATTAAGTCGCCTCTTAATCTGCGCTGGGTTAAAGGAAATAGATTTAATTCTCTAAGACGCTCTTCGTATGGTTTGTTCTTTAGGCTAGGTATCATTTTGGTAACTCTACGTTGAACTCGTTCTAGCTTGTTTATATCTTTTTGGTAATAAGGGCACCAGGATTGAACGCAGTATTCCAGAAGAGGGCGGACTAAGGAATTGTAAAGGGTTAGGATAACTTCTTTGGATTTATGCTCAAATGACCTGCCTATAAAGCCAATTATTTTGTTTGCCTTCTTAACAACTTCTGAACATTGTTGACTCGGTTTTAGGTTAATAGTCTCTCTCTCTCTCTCTCTCTCTTCTCTCTCTCTATCTCTCTCTACCTCTCTCTCTCTCTCTCTCTCTCTCTCTCTCTCTCTCTCTCTCTCTCTCTCTCTCTCGATTGATGTAGAAACCGATTCTACAACATAGCTACCAGTACAAATCGCCGACTAGCCAAACTCTGCAGGGAGGAGAACATCGGCTTTGTCGACACGTGGGATAATTTTTACTATGATAAATCTTTGTTTTCAGGAGATGGTGTACATCTCAATGAAGTAGGAGCTGCACGTCTTGGTCGTCTGCTGAACGATGCAGTCAAGGATTTCCGTTCAAAAAACGGGGTCAACCAGACCCAAGACAGGGTAGTGTAAGTCAAATACGAACTGAAAATTCAGACAATGCACAATCAGTAACATCCAACTCTAATACTCTTAAGGTGTTTTATGTAAATGCTCGTAGCATACGCAATAAATTTTCAGATCTAGAGGAAATCGTGTTTACAGAACATTATGATATAATCGGCATTACAGAATCATGGTTAAATACGGAAGACAGAGACTTTTTAGCCGAATATACGCTTCCTGGTTATACAATGTTTGAGAAAAGTCGGATCAATAGAAATGGAGGAGGAGTTCTGTTTTTTATAAAGGAAAGTCTTAATCCCGTCTTAATGTCAAAACCTCAAATTGCGAATATAGACATATCTTACGTACTATTAAATAATAAACGAGGAACTAAAATAACACTAGCTTTATTATACAGACCCCCATCTCAATCAGTGCAAACTGACAGTGAAATTTATGAACAAATTGCAGAAATAACTAACATACAAGATACCGTAATTCTTGGCGATTTCAACTTACCCGTGACTAAATTGGGCGATATTCTTACTTCACACTCTGGACACGACCTCTATGCTAACTTGCAAGAGAGTTCACTTTTTCAATTTGTACAATCTCCGACCCGTGGTAATAATGTGCTTGACCTTGTACTCGCAACAAAAGAAGAATTAATAGAGAATTTGAATGTTGGTGATGAATTCAGTAACAGCGACCATCGTACGATAACTTTCACTTTAAAGTTTACTAGTAACAAATCAAATAGCAGCATTGAGAAAGTCCCTAATTTCAAGAAAGCAAATTTTCATAAACTTAAATCAAAACTTAAAGAAACTGACTGGAGCTTTCTGACTAACAATAACGACATAAATACATCTTGGGAGTGTTTCACAACCACTTACCTTAAGGCAGTGCAAGACTGCATACCATCGAAAATACGGCGTCCAGGCCAAAATGATAAGCCCAAATGGTGGAATAAAGATATTTCAGACTGTCTGCTTGCTAAAAAATTTGCTAATGATAGATTAAAATCCTCACAAAATGACGAAGAACGGGTGAAATTTGTAGAGCTACGACGCAAAGCCAAAAAGTTAATTAAGCAAAGTAAAAAGACCCTGGAGTTACATGTTGCGAATCAAAGTAAAACAAACCCGAAAGAATTCTATAGTTATATCAGAAAGAAAAAAGTAGTTACTTCAACTGTTGGACCGTTAGTCGATGAAAATGGAGAATACACCAAAGACGAAGTACAAATGAGTAATGCCCTCAATACCTTCTTTGCATCAGTTTTTACAACCGAAGACCTCAGTGATATCCCTACACCATCGCCGATTCAGATTGATAATTCAGATGTTCTAAGCAATATCACCGTTACAGAGAGAGAAGTATTGAATTGTTTAGATAAACTCAAGGTAAATAAAACGCCTGGACCTGATACAATCTCACCTAGAGTTCTAAAGGAAGCTAAGGATGAGCTCTCCAAACCACTGACATTGCTATTCAATGAATCCTTGCAGTCTGGGACTATGCCTGATCAGTGGAAGCTAGCCAACGTAACACCGATATTCAAAAAAGGCAGCAAATCCCTACCCAGTAACTATCGTCCAATTAGCTTAACCTCAATTGTATGTAAAATGCTAGAAACGGTCATAAGAGACAGACTCGTAAATCACTTAGAGGCAAATAACTTACTTAAAGATACTCAACACGGCTTTCGTAAAAAACGTTCCTGTTTAACAAACCTCTTAGACTTCTTCCACGATATCTTCAACCTCTACGATTAGAGTAAAGCTGTAGATATTATATACCTTGATTTTCAAAAGGCCTTTGACAAAGTTCCCCACAAACGATTACTGCTAAAACTAAAAGCGCATGGAATACAAGACGGTGTGTTGAAATGGATAGAAAATTGGCTCAGCGACAGAAAGCAAAGAGTAGTCATAAACGGTAAGGCATCTAAATGGACCAATGTAAGTAGTGGGGTACCCCAGGGATCGGTACTAGGACCAATTCTCTTTCTAATTTACATCAACGACATAGATGAGGGTCTCACCTGTACAGTCTCGAAATTTGCTGACGATACAAAAATTGCAAATAGCGTACTCTCAAAAGAACAAGTTGACGATATGCAACACAATCTAGATAAATTGTCATGTTGGGCCCAAATTTGGCAAATGAGTTTCAATGCGGATAAATGTAAAGTACTACATATCGGATACCTAAATGAGAAAGCAAACTATTCGATGAATGGCACTGGGCTTAAGAATGTAAACAAAGAAACCGATCTGGGAGTAACAATATCGAGTAACCTAAAACCGAGTCAACAATGTTCAGAAGTTGTTAAGAAGGCAAACAAAATAATTGGCTTTATAGGCAGGTCATTTGAGCATAAATCCAAAGATGTTATCCTAACCCTTTACAATTCCTTAGTCCGCCCTCTTCTGGAATACTGCGTTCAATTCTGGTGCCCTTATTACCAAAAAGATATAAACAAGCTAGAACGAGTTCAACGTAGAGTTACCAAAATGATACCTAGCCTAAAGAACAAACCATACGAAGAGCGTCTTAGAGAATTAAATCTATTTCCTTTAACCCAGCGCAGATTAAGAGGCGACTTAATTCAAGTGTTCAAAATCATCAAAGGCATCGACAATATGAACTGTAGTAAGTACTTCACTATCGACCAATCTAATTACACGCGGGGAAACGGTTGCAAAATTATTGGTAAATCTTTTAACTCACACGAATCTAAGAATTTCTTCTTCAATCGAGTTGTCAACTTGTGGAATGGGCTTCCCCGAGACGTTATAGACTGCAGCACCGTTGATTCATTTAAACTCCGCCTAGACAAATATCTCGCATCAAACCCGCGACTGACTGCGTTTGTAAATGAATAACTTTATTGTATACCCCCCTCAGTTACTAACCCATCTGTCCCCTACTAACTTCCTAATCCTGCCACGGACATTAGTTCTAGGGCAGTAGTTCCCTTTCCAATGTTCCCTTACCCACTCTAAACCACTGTTTGGACACTTGATCCTCAGTGTTTTGGAGGACAAGCAGCCTAGAAGGGTCACTAGACCTGTTGTTGCTTGATTTCCTTTGTACTCTCTCTCTCTCTCTCTCTCTCTCTCTCTCTCTCTCTCTCTCTCTCTCTCTCTCTCTCATAATCAGGCGCTGAGGCTTAATTCTCTGACCTTGATCTTGGAGCTGGAGCTGGGTGATGGTCGATGGTGGTGTGTTGCCCTGAATCCGGGGATTGTCCGGGGCAAGTTTGGGGATTGACTCTGCCCGGGCTGACCAAGCAGCTGTTGCGGCTGTCTTCTTGCTTTGTTTAATTACTGTGTGTTTAGTAGTTTGTTTAAGTGTGTGTGTACTAAAGTGCATATGTATGAGAGTAAGTATGTGTATGTATTTGTGAGTTAGTGAGAATGTGTGTCTGTGGGTACATATGCGCAAGTTGATTTGTTTACGTCTTATGACTGTGTACTGTATATACTTGTAGAAGTGAACGTCTGTGTATAGGCAATAAGCATAAAATGTGACAATGTATACATAAACTACTTCTACTTATTTCTTTCTCTGGTTCTGGTTCGTTTTCCTTCTATTATACATGCTATATACTTGCGCTCCTACGAATATTACCCTTGTTTTGCTTTTCATCAATGCGATGTTTATCCATTTTTTCTTATTTGTTTGTTTTATTTGGACTTCAGTAATTTCTTATTTATTGACACAATTAAAATTTCCTTTTTACTTTTTACTCTTACACCTACTTTGCATCTTTCACTCATTCACCTTTTACTATCAGCTTCTCATTCCCTCTACTTCGTTAATTTGCAGTTTATTTGTCTGTAAGCTACTTTGCCAGGTATCTATTATTGTCTTGATACTTTCTTTTCCTTCTTACTCTACTACTCCATTCCATTATTTGTATGCCCTTTCCTCCTGATGATTTCCTTGTTTACACTATTATACATGTTGAACTATTATTTATTCTTCTCGCTTTTATGTGCCACGTATTTGGTCTTGAACACTCCATTTCTGCTTCCTTACGTATATATATTTCTACTTACCCGTTTTCTGCCTACTCCTTTTCAATCTCTTCCCATATATATTCCATCATCAACTTTGCAGCACATCTCTAAGGCTTCTATTATTGCATCCTTTTCACCTAACCTGTACCTACCATTAACAATTGTCACATACTTTCAACACCTGACCTTCTTCTACTTGCTCCTCTGTTGATTCATTCTGCTGGCCCGTTCCCCTGTTGCCTCCACCCCCTGTTAATTGCCCTCCTCTCTACTTACCATAAACTTACACCTGGTTTAATTTAGAGGTGAGTGGAGCAAGAGCAACGAGGGAAGTAAGGGTTGTAGTAGGAGTGAGGAAGGAGCAGGTGGAGTGGAGGAAGGTGAAGGACATATGACGGGATAGTAGGAATAGTAGGAGGAATACTGAAGGAGAGAGTAATAAGGTAAGGAACAGGTGAGTGGTTACAAGCAGGGCGAGGAAGAGGTGATGAATTGGAAGGAGAAGCAAGTAAAAGGTTAGATTAAAAAGATAATGGAATTACAGGTAATAGTGAATATTACTAATATCTTATTGACCATGCTGGGGAGATACGCTAAGTAAAATGGCGAGATATTGTGAATTGCACTATACCGTAATCATTGCAGAGTGTGCAAAGTTGTGTGTGTGTGTGTGTTTTTTTCTTTGTTTTTCTTTCTTTTTACTGAACATATCTTTAGTAGAGCCACTTCTGATGGAAGATTATTCTAGGCAGAATAGATCTTATAATTATGTGGATGTGTTTCCACATATTTTGAAGATCGTTCATAACAACAATAATACACCAAATTAAATTAAAGAAAGCATGTGATTCTACCAGGATTCGAACCCAGGATATCACATACAGAACTTACACGCTCTAACCATTACACCATCAAGACAGTTATAAGTACAGCAAATGATCACGATTGATATCCATTTATCGAACACTTAATCGATACTTATCTAATCACGTACTGTACCTAACTGCTCTATGAATAGCCTAATGCTTTAGCTAGAAGAAAGACAATGTTATGAGGCACAGATATCAAAGACAGACATTGCTACGAACATTTTTGAACCGATTGACCATATGTTTTACATCGTTCTTAACACCAATAACATCCTAAATTATATTAATGAAAGCCTGTGATTCTCCCAGGATCCGAACCCAGGATATCACATACAGAACTTACACGCTCTAACCATTACACCATCACAAACTAGAGTTCAACTCTAATTTTTAGTCATAGTGTTGTACTAATATTGGGGCTAAACATTTGTACAGTATATACGCCACATTGTCAAACATATTTAGAATTGCCAATGAGTTGGCCTCGTAGTCTATGCTTTTCTAACGAAAACACA
The DNA here is from genome assembly GCA_037953745.1 of Lithodes maja. NCBI lineage: Eukaryota > Metazoa > Arthropoda > Malacostraca > Decapoda > Lithodidae > Lithodes > Lithodes maja. The sequence continues at coordinate 9,937 of JBAKBP010028749.1, read as the reverse complement.
TTTCAACCGATCTCCATAGCTCAGTAATATAATCAATGGAATCAGTTTTGCACCTCTAGCTTAGTCTTTGAGAATGAAGGACTGGAGATAGGGAGCGTCAATGGTAAATGGTGAAGGGGTGAAGAATATACAGTAGATAGAGGCATTGGGAGCGGGAGTTTGCAAGACTTTGTAGAGGTGAAAATGTAAATGGAAAATAAGATAGATGAAGAAGTATAAGACAGGAGAGAATAATGAGGTGAGTGACTGCAAGGAGGGCGAGGAAGAGGGGAGGAATTGGAAGGAGAAACAAGTAAGAGGTTAGATTAACAAATGAAAAAGGGTCAAGTGCGAGAGAAGTATTGGAATGCGAGGATAGAGAAAGTGGAATCAGTGGAAACAAAGGTATGGAGGACTTACAGTAGGGTGAATAAGTATTGGTGAGGGTGGGAGATGGAACTAGGGGATAATGGAACTAGATAAATAATATTGGGGTAGACTTATCTGAATACGCTAAGAGTAAAATAATCTAGTTGGGTTGAGAGTGAATTGGGAGTCTGGGGAGAGATGTTATTGTATAGTAATCCCATCAAAGAGAATAGGGAGAGTGGGTGATGGAAGGGATATGGAGAATATAACTATGTTTGAGCCGGTATTCTATGGTTGTGAATGGAGATGGTTAATGGTGCACGAGAGAGGTAGAGAGAGAGAGAGAGAGAGAGAGAGAGAACACTAATATTTTATGACCTAATTATCAAAATACAAAGCCAATAGAGCCAAAACAAAAAGAGGGTATAATGGATCAAGGTCTAGTAACAAGGAATACTAGGAAGGTTATGATGGCAGAAGAGGGTAGACAATGTAGGTATAGTGAGGTGGTCTGGTGCAAGTATAATGTGGTGAAAGTCACGTAGAAAAATTGGATGGAAGAACATTATCAAATAAGGAAAGGTCATATCGAATAAAGATAATATAATTGTTATCTTGCATACTCTCAGAAGATAGGGTATTATCTAGCCAACTAACGACACTTCTACCAGAACATACATACGTAAAAGTATCATTAGGTAGCACTTTATCACGAAGACACAAATCATTGTTATCAATAACAATAGACCGATAAATATAATAACAGATATATATATACAGTATATATATATATATATATATACAGTATATATATATATATATATATATATATATATATATATATATATATATATATATATATATATATATACCGGAATATACAGTATATATATATATATAATTTATATAAGGGAACTGTGTGAAGAAAACTGAACGAAATAAAAATAGAGCTGTGATTAGAGTACAAACAGAGACAACAAGGATATATACGTACAGTGGGGCAAGTAAGCAAATTAGTTTCATATGGCAAGTTTCAATAATATATTCCCTAACCTCTTATTAACCCTTTCAGTACCGGTGCCGTCCTTTTAACTTCATTCTGGCTACTATTAGACGATTTTATTAAGCTTAAAAAGGGCTTTCAGTAATTAATAGGCTTTGAACTATCTCATTTAACCCTTTTTACTACCACAGATCCTTCTTAACCTGCACACAATCGTATTAATATAGTTAGAATAAAATGAAAAAGACGTCGCTGGTACAGAAAGAGTTAATACACATCTAAAACAGTAAACGTACCTTGACCATACGTGAAGGGCGGCGGCCATGATGGCTAAGAACACATCCCTGTAAATAAAAATAACGTTAGCTCACATACTATATAAGCGTATATTTTATGATTAACGGCCACATGTCTTTGTACAAGGGTGATCCATATTTCATATCGAACGGAAAAATAAGGATATGGGTATCCATTTATGTAAAAATAAAATAAAAAAAATTATATAAATTATATACTGTATATGTATATGTATACAGTATATATATATATATATATATATATATATATATATATATTTATATATATTGTGACGCACCCAGTGCGTGGCAACGCAACCTGATTGTACTCCTTGGTACTCCACTGTACCGCCACTGTGTGGTACCGCTGTACCGCTGTACCGTGCTGGCTGCTTATATTGAGTGTGACAACGTATAACTATGTTCTTTGTATCTCTGCAAAGGTCTCGTCATGTGCTAACCAGTGGTGGGTTTTGTTTTAAGCCATGTCGAGACCTTCCATTTAATATGTAGTATCAATAGAGAAGTTGATAGATAAGACAATGGGAGTTCAGAGAGAGAGAGTGAGTTAGTTTTCAGAGCGAGAGGGTAGCAACGCGCCACGCTGCCGGAGTGGTGGTTGCCAGACGTATGGACCGGTTGGCAGCCTTGCGCTTATAGCTAGGTGCGACAGGGTTGGTAGTCCATTGCCGCCTGCCTATGCTGCCTGGGTTGCCCATGTTGTCGTACTGCACATTGCCTGGAGGCTCGCTGTGTGTTCCATGATCAGGTTGCCTAGAACCTTTGAGATTCTAACATCCCTTGCCCTCTCTCCCAATTTCTCACGGTTGCACTCTTTCTCTCTGACGACATTACTCTCATTTCATTCTTCTCTCTATTTAAATGCATACCCTTCCCTTGAGGTCCTAAAGGAGTTTCAGCACTCACCTCTCGTATTACTCTTAGGACAAGCATATATTTACATGTATTAGATTTAAGGGGTTAATGTGAACAGCGATCTTCTTGATGAGGATAGTTGGTGAACGTTCTACATGTTCACGAGTTATATGCCCAGCTCATCATCCAATTTGTGACTAGACTAGTGCCATGTGTAAGAGCCCGACCATGCCCAGGAGTTGTCTGTAGAGGGGCGAGGACTTAGCCTTGATTTGCCTACCGAGCCAGGAGCGAGTGCAGTACCAGAGACTACAGCTCGCTCGTAGTGCCGGTATAGTAGAGTAACGTAATTTATCTGTCCTTGTGTTCTCTGCAGTCTTTTCCTGGGTTCTCGCTTTCGGTGCTGGGACTCGTTGTTCCTGTGACTTGGCCTGCTAGCTAGAACACATGGGGATGATGAGTGGGTTGTATCTTTATTTTACTATGCATTGCAGCTCTCTTTAAGTTTATGTATGTAACACTTTACAATACACATTACTCACACACTAGACAACACTATTAATACTTTCATGTATCAATTAACTGCACTGTCGTTTTGCTGCTGTTTCCGGAGTTCTATTGCGTAGGGCGCATACGGACTCAGAGGGGAGACAGAGTGAGAGAAGCGAAGTAGCCTATGCGGTAGTAGGCTACCGGCGCAGTACTGTTGCCTGCAACCTTTTAGTTATTCCAAGTATAGATTCATTCTTATAATAAGTGACTACTATTTATGTTCCTTCCATGTGTATTATTAGGTATCTACTGGATCATGAACATCTTGTATGCTACATGCTAGTGCATGTTAGTAGGGGACAGTTATTCTAGTGCACGCGCTTTCAAGTAGGCGTGCACATTTGTCATTTAGCATTTCACTGTCATACCTTTAGCCTGCTTCTATTCTACATTATTAGAGGCTTAATATTAACGTAGTTTCTTGAGTATTGCATTTCTTTAGTAATAACGTAACCTATAAATGTCCGAGGGAGTTTACCCTCATAGCCTACCCCTGTTGTACACTTTCGCCGAGTTAAGGTACCTCGTTACCATAGACGATAACTCTGTAGGGCGTTGGTGCTTTTGTTGTCTGGAGCATATAGTATTTGGGACTGGAATCGAGCGTGTCGTTGTCACATAAGCCATTTCTGTCCTACGATCAAGAATCCCGAATATGTATTGCCGATCCAGCCGTAACAAAATGGCGACCTTGCACAAGATTCAGTAGTATCCTATCACATGTTTTTGGAGAACTATTCTATGCTACCTAGTAGAGCTGGCTAGAATTTTCTTGCATATTGGAGGAATTTTTATCGTGTCATTATTGTATTGGTGGACTTGCAGATTGTTTCGTTGGGGGTGTCTAGAGTAGAGTCATTCAAGCATCTTTAACATTTTGTGAGTCGAGACTGCAATTAGTAATAAGCACTTCTTTTTTTTATGAACAGCAATTGTATAACCAGCACTATGTCTAATGACTCATCATTTACGGGGGAGGATAACACGGTACAGCCTAGTAACCAGCAAGTACAACAGATGTTTAGGGAGGGGAGTGTTATAAGTGGAGAGAGGGATGCCCGGGCATTTTTGCAGACACCTTTGACCGAACAGCGCCTGCAGGCTATTGATTGTTACGGTCTTCGCTGTTTAGCCACGGTTTTGGGGCGGGACTGTCCTGACAGTTGGCCAAGAAGAATTGGTGGCATGTTTGTTGGGTGATGGCGATGGGGCGGTGGGTGGAGTGGGGTCTTGGGGGTTCCCTCCAAGCCTCCATTCCACTCTACCCCTGAGCTGGGCCCTCAGCCAGCGAGTCTTAGCACGATGCAGCAGGAGGGTTCTCAAGGGCAAGCTGGCTTACCCGTAAACACGTCTCGGTGTGGATCCCCCATTTTGTGCTCTCCCCCCCAGGCCTGTCTCCTGAGATGTTATTTCAGCTAGAACTAGCTAAGTTTAAGCTGCAGGAGACTCAGATACAACAGGCTAGTATAGAACGGATTAAGCTGCAGGAGACTCAGATACAACAGGCTAGTATAGAACGCATAGAGGTTGCTAGAATCCAAGCCAATCAGGATGCAACCAGGTACCAGGCTGAAATGGATGTCGAGAAGTCTAGAGTAGAGACCACGGGGCGTCATCTCGGTGGTGGGCACCGGGTTACAGACTCACTTTCGCATTTAATTAAGTTAGTACCCGCATTTGATGAGACAGCAGTGACTGAGTTTTTTGCTCGTTTCGAAAAGAAGTGTCGTGAGTATGACTGGCCGGAGGTTAAATGGGCAGCATTAGTTTCATCACGTCTAGTGGGTAAGGGGTTGAAAGCCTACGATGCACTGTCACTGGACGAGAGTGTAGTGTATGGACTGGTGAAGGAGGCTGTGCTCCGGGCCTACGAACTGCAACCCGAAACTTATAGATTGAAGTTCCGTGGCGTGAATAAGAAGAGCGACGTCAGTTTTATGGAGCACGCACGGGACTTAACAGATGCATGTAATAACTGGTTTCGGTCCGAGCACGCAGAGTCGGCTGAGGAAATTAAGCAACTTTTCTATCTGGAACAGTTTTACAAATGTACTGGAACCGATCTAACGCTGAACATTAAGGAAAAATGTCCCAAGACAGTAGAGGAGGCTGCCAAGATGGCAGACTTCAGATTATCATTGATTCGTGGTTGCGGTGCCGCTCAGAGGGCTGAGTCAGGGCAGAAGGGGCGCTATACCCCACCCACCAGAGTTTTCGATAATAACAAATCCTATGACACACATAACCACACTAAATGCATTGCACCTAATAACACCTACAAACACAAGCCTCTCCCGTTTACTAAAGGTCAGGCCCCTTCTTCGCCCGCACAAGGGAAGAAGCCCATTGGGGATGTGAAATGTTACAAATGTCAGAAGCTAGGCCATTATTCACGTGAGTGCCCTAGTAACACTCCCGCTAAGCCGGTGTCATTGGTTCACAGTATCGGTGTGTCTCTGAAGGCTGCAGCAACTGCCCGGGGTAGGTTGTCAGCAGCTGAGGCACACGCGGTAAAGAAGCGTACGGAAGGCTCGACACCTGTCCGGGACACTTTCTGTAGCCATCGGGGGCACGGGTTTGTGAGCTGGGGGAGTGAACTACGGAGGGTTGACTTGCTGAGGGATACGGGGGCTTCGCAAACTTTGTTGAGGAACTTCACAGGGAAACCGATAAATGCGGCCAGAGTTGTTGTGGTGCAGGGTATAAATGCTACGAGGTCATACCCACTTGTGAGGTTGGAGTTGAGAGTGGGAGAGGTGTGCAGGGAGCTGGATGTAGGGATCGTTGAGTGTTTGCCAGTTGAGGGCGTCGACCTTCTTCTCGGCAACGACTTTGCGGTGCCCACTTCCGGGACTCCACCCTTAGTCGTTGCCGAGAGGGCGGCCGACGTGGATGGTGAGAATCGGGAATGGGTTGGGAGGTGCCAACAGGATAAGATGGCCTGTGTGGTAACCCGATCTCGCTCTGCGGCTCCTGCACAGCCTAGCACTCAACCTCGGGGACAGTGGAGGAAGGATCAGGAGAAGGTTGCTAAGGGCAGGAAAAGGGACATTGATTCTGCTGCACTTCTCGGTGATTCGGTACTTGGACCTATAATAAACACGGGAGTTGACTCTGGCCCAGATATGGTGTGTAACAAGGCAGAGTTGGGTAAGACTTCGCGTGAGGCAAGAGCTGTAGCGAGAGCCACTAAGGCAGTAGAGCCTACTAGCCGGGGTAATGTCTTATTACAAAACCATCTTGATGCATTGACGCCCAGGGACATTAGTGAGCAGCAGCTGCAAGACGCTAGCCTAGCTCGTTATAGCAATGGTGCCATAGAGTTGGAGGAAGATGGGGATGCGAAGCCGGGAGATTTCTTTAGGCTCAACAGGATATTGTACCGCAGATTTCTAGACTCCAAATCGAAGTGGGAGGGCGGTGCGAGGGTAGTAGACCAGGTGGTTGTTCCAAATAAGTATAGAGAGTCCTTATTGTGTCTGGCGCATGATGTGCCGGTGGCGGGTCATTTGGGGGTAACAAAAACATTGGCGGCATTGGGCAGGTTTTTCTGGTGGCCTGGGGTCAAGGCTGATGTCTGTGCATGGGTGGCTGGGTGTGCGACCTGCCAGACAACGGGGAAGCCTAACCAGACAATCCCGAAGGCACCTTTGTTTCCCATACCTGTCACCGGGCCTCCGTTCAGCAAAGTTGTAGTAGTTGGTTGGCCCTTTCCCGCCTACTAGTAGTGGCAATAAATTCCTGTTGACAATCATGGATGTGGCTACGAGATACCCGGACGCATACCCCATGAGAAACGGCTCGGCAAAGGCAGTTGTTAAAAACTTATTATTGTTCTGTTCCCGTTATGGATTTCCACGTGAGGTGCAGTCAGACCAGGGGAGCAATTTTACATCCAAATTGTTCAAGCAAACCCTTCAGTTGCACGGTATATGTTCTGTAGTGTCGTCAGCCTACCATCCCGAGAGTCAGGGAGTCTTGGAGCGGTGGCACTCGACCCTGAAGAGTATGCTACGCTGTTACTGTGCAGAACATGACACCGATTGGGATTTGGGTCTGCCGTATGTTCTGTTCGCTGCACGTGAAGTCCCAGGAGAGAGCCTGGGGTTCAGTCCAAATCAACTAGTCTTTGGCCATAATGTGAGAGGACCTTTAAGTATGGTGAAAGAGATCTGGGAGGGCGAAGAGAAGTCGGGGTCTGTACTTAAATATATCCTTGAGAGCCGGGAGAGACTTATAGGTTGCATGGCAGCGGCAGGTAATAACTTGGTTAATGCACAGGCGGTCATGAAGCACCAGTATGACGCCAAGGTGAAGCTTCGGGAGTTTTCGGTGGGTCAGGAGGTAATGTTGCTTTTACCTTTGCCTGGACACCCCCTTTCTGCCAAGTTTATTGGGCCGTATGTGGTGGCTAAGAAACTGTCCGACCTTGATTATCTCGTTGCAACACCTGACCGTAGAAAAAAACATCAGTTATGTCATGTTAACCTCATGAAAGAGTATGTGAGACGCCCCTCAGAGCCTCTCACTGTCCCTGTGCTGGCCTGCAGCGGCCAGGGTGGAGAAGGAGGTGGGGACAGTCATGCTGCTGAGGAGGATAGCTGGGACTGTGTCATTTCCGCGGAACAGTGGGCGGGGAATACTGAACAAGAGGCTAGGCAAGCTGTAAGTCACCTGCCTGAGCACCAGGGTGCTGCTGTCCTAGGCCTGTTCAGGTCATACCCCTCTGTTTTCGCCGAACACCCAGGTCTCACTACTCAGGTAACGCACGACGTGGACGTCGGTGATAATGTGCCCTTCAAGTCAGTGCCCTACCGTGTGCCCCCGGTAAAGTTGCCAGCTTTACGGGAGGAGTTAAAGTACATGGTTGAGAGAGGGATGATCACTGAAGGTTATGTGAAGTGGACATCACCCGTCACGTTGCAGCCAAAACCTGACGGCAAGGTGCGGTTCTGCATAGATTTTCGTAGGCTAAATGGCTTGACCACTACCAACCCTTACCCTTTGCCTCGAGTTGACGACAGCGTGGACAAGATAGGGAATGCAAAGTACCTTACTAAAATTGATCTTGTAAAAGGCTACTGGCAAGTACCCCTGTCGGACCGAGCTAAGCAAGTTTGTGGTTTTGTGGTAGATGGCAAGACCTACCAATGTAACGTAATGCCTTATGGGCTTAAGAACGCACCTGCCACGTTTCAGAACCTGATGAACGATATTTGTGACGAAATCCCTAACTGCACGGTCTACCTTGATGACGTGATAGTGTATGATGACAATTTTGAAAATCACCTAAGGCACTTAGAGACCCTGTTTGGGAAGTTGCACGATGCTGGGCTGGTGGTGAACCTGAGGAAGTGCGAGTTTGTAAAGGCTACTGTGCAGTATCTTGGCTTCGTGGTCGGGTTAGGCCGGGTGTGCCCCCCCCTGAGCAAGATACAGGCTATCAATATGTTTCCCAGGCCCACCACTAAGCGCCAGGTCATGCGGTTCCTAGGTATGATAGGCTATTATAGGCGCTTCATCCGGGGATACTCTACTGTCTTAGCACCGTTAACTGATCTACTGTCGAAGTCAGTGAAGTTCTGTTGGGCTGCGGAGTGTCAGAGGGCTTTCGACCTAGTCAAGCACCTGCTGTGTACACATCCGATTTTGAGAGCCCCAGACTTTTCCAGGAGTTTTCAGCTGGCGACTGATGCCAGCGGTGTGGGTGCCGGGGCAGTGTTACTGCAGACTGATTCCGAGGGCTTGGAACACCCAGTGAGCTTCTTTTCTCGCAAGTTTAATTCGGCACAAAGGAATTACTCGACTATAGAGAAGGAGCTTCTTGCTATCGTTTTGTCGCTCAAACATTTCGAAGTTTATGTTCCAGCCTACGGCCCGGTAGTGACGATTTATACGGACCATCATCCCTTGAAATTCCTAAATCAGTTTCACAATCGGAATATGCGGTTGACCAGGTGGTCCCTAATGCTCCAAGAGTATAATCTCAACATTCAGCATATTGCCGGGAGTGAGAACGTGATAGCAGATTGTCTATCAAGGGTTGATGATCCAGGATAGTCGTGCACGGTGTGTGGGTTGAGCAGGAGTAAAATTAGGCTATCATAACGCCGTCCAAAAAGATTATAAAACAATAAAATAAACGAGAATTTTTTTTTTTAGTTTTGTAAGTCTTTATTGTTGTAGCATGATGCATGCGATATTGTGTTTTATGTATAATTCACACTTCAGTTGTTGTGCACCTTTTGCAATTAGTGGCAGCTAAGGGTAGCAGGTCGGTTGGTTGCCTGTCAGATTTTGATAATGCTTCTAAGGTCGATTATCTAAAATCTTGGGGGGGCTGTGACGCACCCAGTGTGTGGCAACGCAACCTGATTGTACTCCTTGGTACTCCACTGTACCGCCACGGTGCGGTACCGTGTACCGCTGTACCGTGCTGGCTGCTTATATTGAGTGTGACAACGTATAACTATGTTCTTTGTATCTCTGCAAAGGTCTCGTCATGTGCTAACCAGTGGTGGGTTTTGTTTTAAGCCATGTCGAGACCTTCCATTTAATATGTAGTATCAATAGAGAAGTTGATAGATAAGACAATAGGAATTCAGAGAGAGAGAGTGAGTTAGACTTCAGAGCGAGAGGGTAGCAATGCGCCACGCTGCCGGGGGGGTGGTTGCCAGACGTATGGACCGGTTGGCAGCCCTGCGCTTATAGCTAGGTGCGACAGGGTTGGTAGTCCATTGCCGCCTGCCTATGCTGCCTGGGCTGCCCATGTTGTCGTGCTGCACATTGCCTGGAGGCTCGCTGTGTGTTCCATGATCAGGTTGCCTAGAACCTTTGAGATTCTAACATCCCTTGCCCTCTC
>JBAKBP010028748.1:0-28133 GCA_037953745.1 Lithodes maja | reverse complement strand
GCGAGCCTCCAGGCAATGTGCTGTACGACAACATGGGCAGCCCAGACAGCATAGGCAGGCGGCAATGTACTACCAACCCTGTCGCACCTAGCTATAAGCGCAGGGCTGCCAACCGGTCCATACGTCTGGCAACCACCCCCCCGGCAGCGTGGCGCACCGCTACCCTCTCGCTCTGAAGTCTAACTCACTCTCTCTCTCTGAATTCCTATCATCTCATCTATCAACTTCTCTATTGATACTACATATTAAATGGAAGGTCTCGACATGGCTTAAAACAAAACCCACCACTGGTTAGCAAATGACGAGACCTTTGCAGAGATACAAAGAACATAGTTATACGTTGTCACACTCAATATAAGCAGCCAGCATGGTACACGGTCCGTGACGGTACAGTGGAGTACCAAGGAGTACAATCAGGTTACGTTGCTACGCACTGGGTGCGTCACAGCCCCCCCAAGATTTTAGATAATCGACCTTAGAAGCATTATCAAAATCTGACAGGCAACCAACCGACCTGCTACCCTTAGCTGCCACTAATTGCAAAAGGTGCACAACAACTGAAGTGTGAATTATACATAAAACACAATATCGCATGCATCATGCTACAACAATAAAGACTTACAAAACTAAAAAAAAAATTCTCGTTTATTTTATTGTTTTATAATCTTTTTGGACGGCGTTATGATAGCCTAATTTTACTCCTGCTCAACCCACACACCGTGCACGACTATCCTGGATCATCAACCCTTGATAGACAATCTGCTATCACGTTCTCACTCCCGGCAATATGCTGAATGTTGAGATTATACTCTTGGAGCATTAGGGACCACCTGGTCAACCGCATATTCCGATTGTGAAACTGATTTAGGAATTTCAAGGGATGATGGTCCGTATAAATCGTCACTACCGGGCCGTAGGCTGGAACATAAACTTCGAAATGTTTGAGCGACAAAACGATAGCAAGAAGCTCCTTCTCTATAGTCGAGTAATTCCTTTGTGCCGAATTAAACTTGCGAGAAAAGAAGCTCACTGGGTGTTCCAAGCCCTCGGAATCAGTCTGCAGTAACACTGCCCCGGCACCCACACCGCTGGCATCAGTCGCCAGCTGAAAACTCCTGGAGAAGTCTGGGGCTCTCAAAATCGGATGTGTACACAGCAGGTGCTTGACTAGGTCGAAAGCCCTCTGACACTCCGCAGCCCAACAGAACTTCACTGACTTCGACAGTAGATCAGTTAACGGTGCTAAGACAGTAGAGTATCCCCGGATGAAGCGCCTATAATAGCCTATCATACCTAGGAACCGCATGACCTGGCGCTTAGTGGTGGGCCTGGGAAACATATTGATAGCCTGTATCTTGCTCAGGGGGGGGCACACCCGGCCTAACCCGACCACGAAGCCAAGATACTGCACAGTAGCCTTTACAAACTCGCACTTCCTCAGGTTCACCACCAGCCCAGCATCGTGCAACTTCCCAAACAGGGTCTCTAAGTGCCTTAGGTGATTTTCAAAATTGTCATCATACACTATCACGTCATCAAGGTAGACCGTGCAGTTAGGGATTTCGTCACAAATATCGTTCATCAGGTTCTGAAACGTGGCAGGTGCGTTCTTAAGCCCATAAGGCATTACGTTACATTGGTAGGTCTTGCCATCTACCACAAAACCACAAACTTGCTTAGCTCGGTCCGACAGGGGTACTTGCCAGTAGCCTTTTACAAGATCAATTTTAGTAAGGTACTTTGCATTCCCTATCTTGTCCACGCTGTCGTCAACTCGAGGCAAAGGGTAAGGGTTGGTAGTGGTCAAGCCATTTAGTCTACGAAAATCTATGCAGAACCGCACCTTGCCGTCAGGTTTTGGCTGCAACGTGACGGGTGATGTCCACTTCACATAACCTTCAGTGATCATCCCTCTCTCAACCATGTACTTTAACTCCTCCCGTAAAGCTGGCAACTTTACCGGGGGCACACGGTAGGGCACTGACTTGAAGGGCACATTATCACCGACGTCCACGTCGTGCGTTACCTGAGTAGTGAGACCTGGGTGTTCGGCGAAAACAGAGGGGTATGACCTGAACAGGCCTAGGACAGCAGCACCCTGGTGCTCAGGCAGGTGACTTACAGCTTGCCTAGCCTCTTGTTCAGTATTCCCCGCCCACTGTTCCGCGGAAATGACACAGTCCCAGCTATCCTCCTCAGCAGCATGACTGTCCCCACCTCCTTCTCCACCCTGGCCGCTGCAGGCCAGCACAGGGACAGTGAGAGGCTCTAAGGGGCGTCTCACATACTCTTTCATGAGGTTAACATGACATAACTGATGTTTTTTTCTACGGTCAGGTGTTGCAACGAGATAATCAAGGTCGGACAGTTTCTTAGCCACCACATACGGCCCAATAAACTTGGCAGAAAGGGGGTGTCCAGGCAAAGGTAAAAGCAACATTACCTCCTGACCCACCGAAAACTCCCGAAGCTTCACCTTGGCGTCATACTGGTGCTTCATGACCGCCTGTGCATTAACCAAGTTATTACCTGCCGCTGCCATGCAACCTATAAGTCTCTCCCGGCTCTCAAGGATATATTTAAGTACAGACCCCGGCTTCTCTTCGCCCTCCCAGATCTCTTTCACCATACTTAAAGGTCCTCTCACATTATGGCCAAAGACTAGTTGATTTGGACTGAACCCCAGGCTCTCTCCTGGGACTTCACGTGCAGCGAACAGAACATACGGCAGACCCAAATCCCAATCAGTGTCATGTTCTGCACAGTAACAGCGTAGCATACTCTTCAGGGTCGAGTGCCACCGCTCCAAGACTCCCTGACTCTCGGGATGGTAGGCTGACGACACTACAGAACATATACCGTGCAACTGAAGGGTTTGCTTGAACAATTTGGATGTAAAATTGCTCCCCTGGTCTGACTGCACCTCACGTGGAAATCCATAACGGGAACAGAACAATAATAAGTTTTTAACAACTGCCTTTGCCGAGCCGTTTCTCATGGGGTATGCGTCCGGGTATCTCGTAGCCACATCCATGATTGTCAACAGGAATTTATTGCCACTACTAGTAGGCGGGAAAGGGCCAACCAAATCTACTACAACTTTGCTGAACGGAGGCCCGGTGACAGGTATGGGAAACAAAGGTGCCTTCGGGATGGTCTGGTTAGGCTTCCCCGTTGTCTGGCAGGTCGCACACCCAGCCACCCATGCACAGACATCAGCCTTGACCCCAGGCCACCAGAAAAACCTGCCCAATGCCGCCAATGTTTTTGTTACCCCCAAATGACCCGCCACCGGCACATCATGCGCCAGACACAATAAGGACTCTCTATACTTATTTGGAACAACCACCTGGTCTACTACCCTCGCACCGCCCTCCCACTTCGATTTGGGGTCTAGAAATCTGCGGTACAATATCCTGTTGAGCCTAAAGAAATCTCCCGGCTTCGCATCCCCATCTTCCTCCAACTCTATGGCACCATTGCTATAACGAGCTAGGCTAGCGTCTTGCAGCTGCTGCTCACTAATGTCCCTGGGCGTCAATGCATCAAGATGGTTTTGTAATAAGACATTACCCCGGCTAGTAGGCTCTACTGCCTTAGTGGCTCTCGCTACAGCTCTTGCCTCACGCGAAGTCTTACCCAACTCTGCCTTGTTACACACCATATCTGGGCCAGAGTCAACTCCCGTGTTTATTATAGGTCCAAGTACCGAATCACCGAGAAGTGCAGCAGAATCAATGTCCCTTTTCCTGCCCTTAGCAACCTTCTCCTGATCCTTCCTCCACTGTCCCCGAGGTTGAGTGCTAGGCTGTGCAGGAGCCGCAGAGCGAGATCGGGTTACCACACAGGCCATCTCATCCTGTTGGCACCTCCCAACCCATTCCCGATTCTCACCATCCACGTCGGCCGCCCTCTCGGCAACGACTAAGGGTGGAGTCCCGGAAGTGGGCACCGCAAAGTCGTTGCCGAGAAGAAGGTCGACGCCCTCAACTGGCAAACACTCAACGATCCCTACATCCAGCTCCCTGCACACCTCTCCCACTTTCAACTCCAACCTCACAAGTGGGTATGACCTCGTAGCATTTATACCCTGCACCACAACAACTCTGGCCGCATTTATCGGTTTCCCTGTGAAGTTCCTCAACAAAGTTTGCGAAGCCCCCGTATCCCTCAGCAAGTCAACCCTCCGTAGTTCACTCCCCCAGCTCACAAACCCGTGTCCCCGATGGCTACAGAAAGTGTCCCGGACAGGTGTCGAGCCTTCCGTACGCTTCTTTACCGCGTGTGCCTCAGCTGCTGACAACCTACCCCGGGCAGTTGCTGCAGCCTTCAGAGACACACCGATACTGTGAACCAATGACACCGGCTTAGCGGGAGTGTTACTAGGGCACTCACGTGAATAATGGCCTAGCTTCTGACATTTGTAACATTTCACATCCCCAATGGGCTTCTTCCCTTGTGCGGGCGAAGAAGGGGCCTGACCTTTAGTAAACGGGAGAGGCCTGTGTTTGTAGGTGTTATTAGGTGCAATGCATTTAGTGTGGTTATGTGTGTCATAGGATTTGTTATTATCAAAAACTCTGGTGGGTGGGGTATAGCGCCCCTTCTGCCCTGACTCAGCCCTCTGAGCGGCACCGCAACCACGAATCAATGATAATCTGAAGTCTGCCATCTTGGCAGCCTCCTCTACTGTCTTGGGACATTTTTCCTTAATGTTCAGCGTTAGATCGGTTCCAGTACATTTGTAAAACTGTTCCAGATAGAAAAGTTGCTTAATTTCCTCAGCCGACTCTGCGTGCTCGGACCGAAACCAGTTATTACATGCATCTGTTAAGTCCCGTGCGTGCTCCATAAAACTGACGTCGCTCTTCTTATTCACGCCACGGAACTTCAATCTATAAGTTTCGGGTTGCAGTTCGTAGGCCCGGAGCACAGCCTCCTTCACCAGTCCATACACTACACTCTCGTCCAGTGACAGTGCATCGTAGGCTTTCAACCCCTTACCCACTAGACGTGATGAAACTAATGCTGCCCATTTAACCTCCGGCCAGTCATACTCACGACACTTCTTTTCGAAACGAGCAAAAAACTCAGTCACTGCTGTCTCATCAAATGCGGGTACTAACTTAATTAAATGCGAAAGTGAGTCTGTAACCCGGTGCCCACCACCGAGATGACGCCCCGTGGTCTCTACTCTAGACTTCTCGACATCCATTTCAGCCTGGTACCTGGTTGCATCCTGATTGGCTTGGATTCTAGCAACCTCTATGCGTTCTATACTAGCCTGTTGTATCTGAGTCTCCTGCAGCTTAAACTTAGCTAGTTCTAGCTGAAATAACATCTCAGGAGACAGGCCTGGGGGGGGAGAGCACAAAATGGGGGATCCACACCGAGACGTGTTTACGGGTAAGCCAGCTTGCCCTTGAGAACCCTCCTGCTGCATCGTGCTAAGACTCGCTGGCTGAGGGCCCAGCTCAGGGGTAGAGTGGAATGGAGGCTTGGAGGGAACCCCCCAAGACCCCACTCCACCCACC
Source organism: Lithodes maja (assembly GCA_037953745.1). NCBI lineage: Eukaryota > Metazoa > Arthropoda > Malacostraca > Decapoda > Lithodidae > Lithodes > Lithodes maja. Next base: position 22,599 of record JBAKBP010028748.1, on the reverse strand, counting down.
GCCCCATCGCCATCACCCAACAAACATGCCACCAAATTCTTCTTGGGCCAACTGTCAGGACAGTCCCGCCCCAAAACCGTGGCTAAACAGCGAAGACTGTAACAATCAATAGCCTGCAGGCGCTGTTCGGTCAAAGGTGTCTGCAAAAATGCCCGGGCATCCCTCTCTCCACTTATAACACTCCCCTCCCTAAACATCTGTTGTACTTGCTGGTTACTAGGCTGTACCGTGTTATCCTCCCCCGTAAATGATGAGTCATTAGACATAGTGCTGGTTATACAATTGCTGTTCATAAAAAAAAAGAAGTGCTTATTACTAATTGCAGTCTCGACTCACAAAATGTTAAAGATGCTTGAATGACTCTACTCTAGACACCCCCAACGAAAGAATCTGCAAGTCCACCAATACAATAATGACACAATAAAAATTCCTCCAATATGCAAGAAAATTCTAGCCAGCTCTACTAGGTAGCATAGAATAGTTCTCCAAAAAACATGTGATAGGATACTACTGAATCTTGTGCAAGGTCGCCATTTTGTTACGGCTGGATCGGCAATACATATTCGGGATTCTTGATCGTAGGACAGAAATGGCTTATGTGACAACGACACGCTCGATTCCAGTCCCAAATACTATATGCTCCAGACAACAAAAGCACCAACGCCCTACAGAGTTATCGTCTATGGTAACGAGGTACCTTAACTCGGCGAAAGTGTACAACAGGGGTAGGCTATGAGGCTAAACTCCCTCAGACATTTATAGGTTACGTTATGACTAAAGAAATGCAATACTCAAGAAACTACGTTAATATTAAGCCTCTAATAATGTAGAATAGAAGCAGGCTAAAGGTATGACAGTGAAATGCTAAATGACAAATGTACACGCCTACTTGAAAGCGCGTGCACTAGAATAACTGTCCCCTACTAACATGCACTAGCATGTAGCATACAAGATGTTCATGATCCAGTAGATACCTAATAATACACATGGAAGGAACATAAACAGTAGTCACTTATTATAAGAATGAATCTATACTTGGAATAACTAAAAGGTTGCAGGCAACAGTACTGCGCCGGTAGCCTACTACCGCATAGGCTACTTCGCTTCTCTCACTCTGTCTCCCCTCTGAGTCTGTATGCGCCCTACGCAACAGAACTCCGGACACAGCAGCAAAACGACAGTGCAGTTAATTGATACATGAAAGTATTAATAGTGTTGTCTTGTGTGTGAGTAATGTGTACTGTAAAGTGTTACATACATAAACTTAAAGAGAGCTGCAATGCATAGTAAAATAAAGATATAACCCACTCATCATCCCCATGTGTTCTAGCTAGCAGGCCAAGTCACAGGAACAACGAGTCCCAGCACCGAAAGCGAGAACCCAGGAAAAGACTGCAGAGAACACAAGGACAGATAAATTACGTTACTCTACTATACCGGCACTACGAGCGAGCTGTAGTCTCTGGTACTGCACTCGCTCCTGGCTCGGTAGGCAAATCAAGGCTAAGTCCTCACCCCTCTACAGACAACTCCTGGGCATGGTCGGGCTCTTACACATGGCACTAGTCTAGTCACAAATTGGATGATGAGCTGGGCATATAACTCGTGAACATGTAGAACGTTCACCAACTATCCTCATCAAGAAGATCGCTGTTCACATTAACCCCTTAAATCTAATACATGTAAATATATGCTTGTCCTAAGAGTAATACGAGAGGTGAGTGCTGAAACTCCTTTAGGACCTCAAGGGAAGGGTATGCATTTAAATAGAGAGAAGAATGAAATGAGAGTAATGTCGTCAGAGAGAAAGAGTGCAACCGTGAGAAATTGAGAGAGAGGGCAAGGGATGTTAGAATCTCAAAGGTTCTAGGCAACCTGGTCATAGAGCACACAGCGAGCCTCCAGGCAATGTGCTGTACGACAACATGGGCAGCCCAGACAGCATAGGCAGGCGGCAATGTACTACCAACCCTGTCGCACCTAGCTATAAGCGCAGGGCTGCCAACCGGTCCATACGTCTGGCAACCACCCCCCCGGCAGCGTGGCGCACCGCTACCCTCTCGCTCTGAAGTCTAACTCACTCTCTCTCTCTGAATTCCTATCATCTCATCTATCAACTTCTCTATTGATACTACATATTAAATGGAAGGTCTCGACATGGCTTAAAACAAAACCCACCACTGGTTAGCAAATGACGAGACCTTTGCAGAGATACAAAGAACATAGTTATACGTTGTCACACTCAATATAAGCAGCCAGCATGGTACACGGTCCGTGACGGTACAGTGGAGTACCAAGGAGTACAATCAGGTTACGTTGCTACGCACTGGGTGCGTCACAGTGTATGTACCGGTATGGGTATATGTACCGGTATGTATGTATGGGTGTATGTACCGGTATATATGTATGGGTGTATGTACCGGTATGTATGTATCGGTGTATGTACCGGTATGTATGTATGGGTGTATGTACCGGTATGTATGTATGGGTGTATGTACCGGTATGTGTGTATGGGTGTATGTACCGGTATGGGTGTTTGTTCCGAACTATATTGCTATGGCAATGTGGATGAATCCCTTCAGCACCATGATGTAGTTTTCATCGCATTCTGGTTCACAGTAGATGATTTTCCTTATCTATAATCTACCTCTAGGACTCAAAGGGATAAATACAATCTCAATATACACTCTGAATAACATAGGTCCTTCTTCAACTGTATAAAATCGTCTAAATGCAACCAAAATCAAAGGTAAAATAGGCGTCATCGTGCTGAAGGGGTTAATACGATGCATTGACATAGTAGTACCTAGAGTATACTGCAATCTCCGCCAGGTGAAATATAATAGACTATTCGACGGGTATACAACATATCAGTTACCGGTACCGGTACCGTAGTTAAGAATATGATTGTAACGCTCCATTAATTTTCGATGGCCATCTGCCCATGCAATCTGGAAATTCGCGCGGAAAGCAATAGAAATATGCATAGATATCTGCCAAGCGAATACCATTTTCCATTTTCCTTATTTACTGTTTATTTTTACTTAATTTAATTTTATTTGTGTTTTTGGTATTCTTTTATTGTTTGGCCGTTCAGTTCGTTTTGCTTTTGAGTGTGTGTGTTTTGAAATGTATTTTTGTTTCCATCTATGTTATATTGCTCGGCTTGAGTTTTTTTATTTTATATGTTTTTGTTCATTTATTTTATACGGTTCAGTTCGTTCAGTTTGGATTTTTGTTACGTTCGAATGTATCTTTCGTACCATTAGTGTCATATATACCGTTCAGTCCGTTCAGTGTGCCATTTTGTTACGTTCGAATGTATCTTTTGTATAATATTTATTATTGTTAATATAGACGGTTCAGTTCGTTCAGTGTGTGTGTTTATTTGAATATATGTTATTTATACTGTATTATATTTTGTACGGTTCAGTTCGTTCAGTGTGTTAATTAAAATGTATTTATCACATTTATTATAGTTTATGTTGTAGGTTCTTGTTCGTTCATTTTGGGTTAGTATATGCTGGAAGTCATCTATTTTGTAATATATATATAAACCGGTATATATATATATATATATACAGTATACTATGCAAGGTATTTCTGTATCTTTTCATTTATTTCTATTTCGTATGCCAGAAGTATTTTATTTTGCAGCTATTGAATTTTGTATTTAGGTTATGCAAGTTCTTTTCCGTGTTTTGTGTTTGTCTGTTCGTATGTCATAATGTTATTGTTGTTTATTGTTTGTCTGTTGTATATGTCAGAATGTTATTGTTGTTTGTTGTTTGTCTGTTGTATATGTCAGAATGTTGTTGTTGTTTGTTGTTTGTCTGTTATATATGTCAGAATGTTGTTGTTGTTTGTTGTGTGTCTGTTGTATATGTAGAATGTTGTTGTTGTTTGTTGTTTGTCTGTTGTATATGTCAGAATGTTATATTTGTTTGCTGTTTGTCTGTTGTATATGTCAGAATGTTGTTGTTGTTTGTTGTTTGTCTGTTGTATATGTCAGAATGTTGTTGTTTGTTGTTTGTCTGTTGTATATGTCATAATGTTATTGTTGTTTGTTGTTTGTCTGTTGTATATGTCAGAATGTTATTGTTGTTTGTTGTTTGTCTGTTGTATATGTCAGAATGTTGTTGTTGTTTGTCTGTTGTATTTGTCAGAATGTTATTGATGTTTGTCTGTTGTATTTGTCAGAATGTTATTGATGTTTGTTTGTCTGTTGTATATGTCAGAATGTTGTTGTTGTTTGTCTGTTGTATATGTCAGAATGTTGTTGTTGTTTGTTGTTTGTCTGTTTATATGTCAGAATGTTATTGTTGTTTGTTGTTTGTCTGTTGTATATGTCAGAATGTTGTTGTTGTTTGTCTGTTGTATATGTCAGAATGTTATTGTTGTTTGTTGTTTGTCTGTTGTCTATGTCAGAATGATGTTGTTTGTTGTTTGTCTGTTGTATAATTGTCAGAATGTTATTGTTTGTTGTTTGTCTGTTGTATATGTCAGAATGTTATTGTTGTTTGTTGTTTGTCTGTTGTATATGTCAGAATGTTGTTGTGTGTTGTTTGTCTGTTGTATATGTCAGAATGTTATTGTTGTTTGTTGTTTGTCTGTTGTATATGTCAGAATGTTGTTGTTGTTTGTTGTTTGTCTGTTGTATAATGTCAGAATGTTGTTGTTGTTGTTGTTCCCTAAGCTGCATGGCCGAACAGCCCCGAGTCCCTGAGGAAGGCCATGGCCACGATCGGGCTTTCCCACAGAGCTCTCATTGAGTGTAGATTGTGTTGTTGGCGTAAGTGGTTGTGTGAAATGCAGTCTTCTATGATGTGTTTAATGGTATGGGGTGCTGTGTTACATCCCGGGCAGGCGTCGACAACGGAGTCATCCAGTCTCTTCTGATAGCTCAGGAGAGCTGGATGGTGTCCGCATCTGAGCCTGGCCAGGTGGACTCTGTCCTCGCGAGGAAGGGAGGATTCGGAAGGATGGATTTCGGGAGGTCGTGCATGCAGCTGCGTGTTGTATGTGAGTGAGTGGATGGATCGGTGAGAGATATGAGTATGGATGTGCTTCTGGAAGTTGGTTCGGGGTGGGCAGGGAGGGAGAGAGGACAATAATTGTGTGTGATACCGTGTGCTGGGTGTTGTTTTGATATTTCTTGGTGTCTGTGGGTGTGTTGCCATGTAGTTTAGTGGGTGGTCTTGGTTCGTGGAGGCTGCTGCCAGGAATTGAGTGCCTCTCATGTCCAGATGGTCTTTGACTTTGAGGATTTTGGTTTCTTGATGTAGGTGATCTGTGGATGCAGTAGCTGTGCAGCCTGTAATGATCTTCAGGGCTTTGTTTTGAATAGTCTGTAAGGTCTTATGATGTGTTTCAGCTAGGTGGTTGTTGTTTGTCTGTTGTATATGTCAGAATGTTGTTGTTGTTTGTTGTTTGTCTGTTGTGTATGTCAGAATGTTATTGTTGTGTGTTGTGTGTCTGTTGTATATGTCAGAATGTTGTTGTTTGTTATTTGTCTGTTATATATGTAGAATGTTGTTGTTGTTTGTTGTTTGTCTGTTGTATATGTCAGAATGTTGTTGTTGTTTGTTGTTTGTCTGTTGTATATGTCAGAATGTTGTTGTTGTTTATCTGTTGTATATGTCAGAATGTTGTTGTTGTTTGTTGTTTGTCTGTTGTATATGTCAGAATGTTGTTGTTGTTTGTCTGTTGTATATGTCAGAATGTTATTGTTGTTTGTTGTTTGTCTTGTATATGTCAGAATGTTGTTGTTGTTTGTTGTGTGTCTGTTGTATATGTAGAATGTTGTTGTTGTTTGTTGTTTGTCTGTTGTATATGTCAGAATGTTATTGTTGTTTGTCTGTTGTATATGTCGGAATGTTATTGTTGTTTGTTGTTTGTCTGTTGTATATGTCAGAATGTTATTGTTGTTTGTCTGTTGTATATGTCAGAATGTTATTGTTGTTTGTTGTTTGTCTGTTGTATATGTCAGAATGTTGTTGTTTGTCTGTTGTATATGTCAGAATGTTGTTGTTGTTTGTTGTTTGTCTGTTGTATATGTCAGAATGTTGTTGTTGTTTGTTGTTTGTCTGTTGTATATGTCAGAATGTTATTGTTGTTTGTCTGTTGTATATGTCAGAATGTTATTGTTGTTTGTTGTTTGTCTGTTGTATATGTCAGAATGTTGTTGTTTGTCTGTTGTATATGTCAGAATGTTGTTGTTGTTTGTTGTTTGTCTGTTGTATATGTCAGAATGTTGTTGTTGTTTGTTGTTTGTCTGTTGTATATGTCAGAATGTTGTTGTTGTTTGTTGTTTGTCTGTTGTATATGTCAGAATGTTATTGTTGTTTGTTGTTTGTCTGTTGTATATGTCAGAATGTTGTTGTTTGTCTGTTGTATATGTCAGAATGTTGTTGTTGTTTGTTGTTTGTCTGTTGTCTATGTCAGAATGTTGTTGTTGTTTGTCTGTTGTATATGTCAGAATGTTGTTGTTTGTTGTTTGTCTGTTGTATATGTCAGAATGTTATTGTTGTTTGTTGTTTGTCTGTTGTATATGTCAGAATGTTGTTGTTGTTTGTTTTTTGTCTGTTGTATATGTCAGAATGTTATTGTTGTTTGTCGTTTGTCTGTTGTATATTTCAGAATGTTGTTGTTGTTTGTTGTGTGTCTGTTGTATATGTAGAATGTTGTTGTTGTTTGTTGTTTGTCTGTTGTATATGTCAGAATGTTGTTGTTTGTTGTTTGTTGTATATGTCAGAATGTTGTTGTTGTTTGTTTGTCTGTTGTATATGTCAGAATGTTATTGTTGCTTGTTGTTTGTCGTTTGTCTGTTGCATATGTCAGAATGTTGTTGTTGTTTGTTGTTTGTCTGTTGTATATGTCAGAATGTTATTATTGTTTGTTGTTTGTCTGTTGTATATGTCAGAATGATGTTGTTTGTCTGTTGTATATGTCAGAATGTTGTTGTTGTTTGTTGTTTGTCTGTTGTATATGTCAGAATGTTGTTGTTTGTTGTTTGTCTGTTGTATATGTCAGAATGTTATTGTTGTTTGTTGTTTGTCTGTTGTATATGTCAAATGTTATTGTTGTTTGTCTTGTATATGTCAGAATGTTGTTGTTGTTTGTTGTTTGTCTGTTGTATATGTCAGAATGTTATTGTTGTTTATTGTTTGTCTGTTGTATATGTCAGAATGTTATTGTTGTTTGTTGTTTGTCTGTTGTATATGTCAGAATGTTGTTATTGTTTGTTATTTGTCTGTTGTATATGTCAGAATGTTGTTGTTTGGGTAGTGCAGTTTGAATACCGTAGTTGTATGATTTTCCTTGATCCTATTTCTTATTTACTATATTTTGGTATTGTACTTTATGTTGACGGATTTAGATTTAGAGATCGTTTAGCTTTTGTCTCATATGCTGGATTTAGAGATCGTTTAGCTTTTGTCTCGTATGCTGGATTTAGAGATCGTTTAGCTTTTGTCTCGTATGCTGGATTTAGAGATCGTTTAGCTTTTGTCTCATATGCTGGATTTAGAGATCGTTTAGCTTTTGTCTCGTATGCTGGATTTAGAGATCGTTTAGCTTTTGTCTCGTATGCTGGATTTAGAGATCGTTTAGCTTTTGTCTCATATGCTGGATTTAGAGATCGTTTAGCTTTTGTCTCGTATGGTGGATTTAGAGATCGTTTAGCTTTTGTCTCGTATGCTGGATTTTAGTGATTTGCCACGAAGGGGAGATTATCACTTGCAAGATTTATTTCCGGACCCCCTTCTCGTTCATACTTAGCCCCAATTGTTTCGAGATTATAAGAAGTTCGGCTCATTAGTTTGACGATTTTAAGACCTTTTGCCCCATTTGTATACATTTCAAGACCTTTTGTGTCATTTAGGTGTCGATTTTTTCAAGGCAAGCGATAGCGAGCCTGTAATCTGTGAGTAATCGACCTTCGGCCGGGACATATTTCTATCGAATAATGTACACATTTATCTTAAATTGGTCTTAGGGAGTATTTATTTAAGCTTAATGGAGGTCTAGGGGGCAAACTAAATACCTCCCATAAAATAATTGTATTGTACCTATACACCAATAAAATGCAGTAATGTTTTTTTCATAAAGCTTGTAATATATTTGACTCTTATATAGGGCCTACTTTCATTTCCACTCGGCAAGATATATTCAGATTTTTTCACAAACCAACTTTACTTCTAAACTCAATTAATGAAATCAACAAATACATGTGGCACTCCAAGGACTCGAACCTAGGATACTCACACCGAAATTCCGCTCATTAATGCATTACGCTATCATGACAGTGAAAGAATTATACCTGGCCCAGTACTTATGGCTTCTATGCTGTTTTAGCAATATTCAGTAGAGAAGTGGAAAGCAATAAATACTGATTTAAGGGGACAGTGGTTATTTTGGGGGGTCTATTTATTTATATATTCATGTATTGTTTAGTTTCCTCCCTAAACCTCTATCAAACTTCATAGACAAAAATCGATGAGATCCCCCTTCGGGATTAATTTGTACATTTTTCGAAGGCCGGTTCCTCCGCAATTACAGGCTCGCTATCGCTCGCCAGGAAAAAAATCGACACCTAAAGGGCACGAAAGTTCTTAATATCGACAAATAAATGGGGCGAAAGGTCTTAAAATCGACAAACTAATAGGGCAAACTTCTTAAAGCCTCAAAACTAATGGAGATAGGCATGAGGAAGAAAAGGGACCAGAAAAACTGCCCATCTTCCCTTAACCCTTCCATTGGTGTGTGTTAACCCTTTCAGTACCGGTGCCGTCCCTTTTAACTTTATTCTGGCTACTATTAGACGATTATATTCAGTTTTAAAAAGAGCCTCCAACAATTAACAGGTTTCGAACTATCTCACTTCACCCCTTTTTGCTACCGCAGATCCTTCTTAAGCTGCATACACTCGTCTAAATATAGCTAGAAGATTATTAAAAAGACGTCGCCGGTACATAAGGGGTTAATTTTGTGTCATGCCTTTACCCCTTCTGTAATGATAAATAAACTTAAATACTGAATGAATAACATACGGTAACTCAAAGTCGCCCCGGAGCAGGTGGAAATGTTTTTTTGTTTTCTATATTCCAACTACTCCCTCTCGGGCATAAGCTGAGAGCCTTTACACTCTAGCGCTGAACACGGTGAGGCCCGTGAGGTCTTGCTCCAGTCTAGGGAGTGAGACATGCGAAGCTTCACGGCTCGAAGCAATTCCATCTCTGAAGCTGCTCCGCCTCTGTGCTTCACAGTCTCCCCCCAGGCTCGGACCCTCACTCTCAGAATGCCACCTGTTCAGCAATTAACTCACTAGGCATGGCCCCCCTGTAGCATATTTTTGAATATGGGAATATTCATACAATGCTATTTAATCAGGGAACAACGAGGGTATTTATTTGGCATTTCGGTGTGCTGTGGTAATGCACTGAAACTAGGGTACAGCACAAATTCCATCCCAATAATATCTTCCCATTGACATATTGGGATTCGAACCCGGGTCCATTGGATTACCAGTCCAGTGGGAAGACCACTCTGCCACACCTTCCCTGGGTATACACATTATAGTATTTATTAGTGTATTTTACCCTCCGTTAATTTTTGTGGTAAATTTTTTGTTCTCATTTATTTATTACAATTATTTATTTAGCTTCCTCCCTAGACCCCTATCAAACTTTTAAAAAATACAATCCCAGGATCCCCCTTCAAGATATATTTGTACATTTTTCGGTAGAAAAATGTCCCTGCCGCAGGCCGTTTACTCTTAAATTACAGGCTCGCTACCGCTCGCCAGAAAAAAAATCGATTCCTAAATGACACGAAAAGTCTTAATATTTGCAAAGAAAAGGGGCGAAAAGTCTTATAATCGTCAAAATAATGGGCCGAACGTCTTAAGATCTGAAAACTAATGGGGCTAAGCGTGAGGGAGAAGGGGGTCCAGGAAATCCTACCATCTTCCCATAACGAAGTGTTTTCGCCTCCGTTTGTCTGTTTGTCTGTAAACAAGATATCTCAAAAAGTTATTACCGGTAACCGATTTTCACGAAATTTGGTGGGCAGATAGGACATTCGCGACATTCGCCAAGGAAGAAGAGATCGAATATAGGTGATTTTATCAGTAGAGCGCATACTTCCACTATAGTCTATTCGCTGTAAGTAGGCGAGAAATCATGTCCTCTAACCACTGTAACTCAAAAACAACTAGAGTAATAGAGGTAATATTTCCACCATTTGGGAAGAGACAGCCAAGGAATAGATGTGGACATTTACAGCCACTTTACTGTAGCTCTTTTTGAGTTACAGAGAATAGAGTTTATGATTTCTCGCCTACTTACAGCGAATGGACTATAGCATAGGTGGTTCACAAAGTTATGAACCGATATTCACGACATTTTGATGTACAGGTAGGGGTGACCGGACAACTCAACCAGTAGACAGTTTCAACCAGTAGTTCTCAACCAGTACCAAATCAACAATACGGTTAGGTTAGTACTATATTTTGGCACTGGTTTGGTTGGTCTTGGTTGATTTGGCACTGGTTGAGAGTTACTGGTTGAAATGGTCTACTGGTTGAGATATTCCGGGAACCACAGATAGGATATGCGCCAAAGAAGAAGTGATTCCATTTAGGAGGCGAACAATAAAGCACATACCTCCACCAGCGTAAGCGGAGGTATGTGCTCTCCCGAGTGCCTCTCTAGTCTATTTTCGCATTTCTACCTCGTATGCTGAATCTTATATTGAGGGGGTAGTACTCGCTTTATGTGGACCTCCTTCTCCTTCATGTTTAGCATATTAGTTTTGAGGTTTTAAGATTTTCGTGCCGTTAGTTTATCGCATGTTATGACCTTTCCGCTGCATGTCTGCCTGCCGAGATCGGAGCCTCTCCGGGTGGTCGGGGGCCGGGGGAGTGCTGGAGCGACCTTGGTGACCCTGGTCTCTGGGTATTCTCCTGGGTGACCTAGATGTGTGTGTATTTTGTGTTTTGTCTGTGTTTGTTCGCTGTTTTGTCTTGTGTTTTGTGTTTTCCTGTTCTTGCTCTGTCTTGAGTCGGCCACCCCCAAGAAAATAAAAACAAACAAAAAAACAAACAATAGCCTATTAAAATAAGAGGAAAATAAAAATTAAAAAATAGGAAAAGTGAGGATTGGGCCTAAGCATATAGATAGATAGATAGACCTTTCGCCCCATTTCTTCGTCAATGTTAAGCCCTTTCGTGCCATTTATGTGTCAATTTTTTCCTGGCGCGTGAGAGCGAGCGAGCCTGTAATTTTAGAAGGAACCGGCCTTTGGCCGGGAAAATTTTCTACCGAAAAATGTACAAATGTATCTTGAAAGGGGGGTCTAGGGAGTGCTTTTTTAAGCTTGATGGAGGTCTAGCGAGGACACTCAAAATAAATATATTATTAAATACATAGACCAAAAGCTAAGCACTACCCCCTTAAATGCATTTTGGATATATACTGTACATGACTGGCTTTACAATATATACTGTACATGACTGGCTTTACAATATATACTGTACATGACTGGCTTTACAATATATACTGTACATGACTGGCTTTACAATATATACTGTACATGACTGGCTTTACAATATATACTGTACATGACTGGCTTTACAATATATACTGTACATGACTGGCTTTACAATATATACTGTACATGACTGGCTTTACAATATATACTGTACATGACTGGCTTTACAATATATACTGTACATGACTGGCTTTACAATATATACTGTACATGACTGGCTTTACAATATATACTGTACATGACTGGCTTTACAATATATACTGTACATGACTGGCTTTACAATATATACTGTACATGACTGGGTTTACAATATATACTGTACATGACTGGCTTTACAATATATACTGTACATGACTGGCTTTACAATATATACTGTACATGACTGGCTTTACAATATATACTGTACATGACTGGCTTTACAATATATACTGTACATGACTGGCTTTACAATATATACTGTACATGACTGGCTTTACAATATATACTGTACATGACTGGCTTTACAATATATACTGTACATGACTGGCTTTACAATTATACTGTACATGACTGGCTTTACAATATATACTGTACATGACTGGCTTTACAATATATACTGTACATGACTGGCTTTACAATATATACTGTACATGACTGGCTTTACAATATATACTGTACATGACTGGCTTTACAATATATACTGTACATGACTGGCTTTACAATATATACTGTACATGACTGGCTTTACAATATAATATTCTGTTCCAATTTGTTATATGTCATATTCCATTTTCCTTATAAACCGGTATGGTACAATATTGTTTGCTTTTATTATTGTACTAGTAATATATTTTAGATGCCGAGTTATTTTTGTCAAATGAATTTTGAATGAGTGTAGAGATTGTTATCAAGGAAATAATACTATTTTTTTTATTCCCCATACTTTTTTCTGTTCGTATTAATTGTGTATACAGACGCACATTTTTCACAACTCGTCTTTTTTAGTATTCGTTCGTTGGGTAAATAACTAGGAGAGGAATTGCTGAGGTTGTTTTATTAGTGAGCATAAAAAACAAACAGGACTGCCCCCTCCAATTAACGTCTTTTATATATATTTTTTTATATAGCGGATATTTTGGTTTTGTGTGCGCCAGGGGGTACGGTCAGAGGCTAAAGTTCGCGGAAAACCTTGGTACTAGGGTGAACAATTGCCTGACATCTAGAGCAAATATATGAACCAGACTCATCTTTAATGTGACTTAAAGATTGACTCATTATCTATCTTTCTATTTAATTATCAATATCTATCAGTATCTCTCGAACTATCTATATAAGATATAATAATTATGGAGTGTTGTAAACTTCGTGTGCCCAGGCATTTTGACTCCAGCGTTCCTTGAGTTTGGGACTCTTGACACTCCTCTGGCTTTGGGAGACACTCGTTACAGACACACTGCCTTTTGTCTCCTTCATACATATAGCAAATACTATATGACATATATATATATGACATATATATATTAACATATATATATTAACATTATACAGCAATATTTATGTATTCAAAAATACAGTCTTTTGAATTGTTATTAGTATTTCTATGTAGCTAGCTTATGATAATAAGTATAGCCTGTAGTTATTCCATGCAATAGTCTAAAAGCAGTAAGGACCTTATGCTGGGATCACACATTCCCGTATATGCTCCCGACTGCTCCCGTACGAAGGTTTATTGTAGTTGGCAACCGATTACGTAAAACGTAAGGGCATATTACGCAAAACGTAAGTGAAATTGTGTACAGTCTGGGGGGTTGGTACGCATGACGGGAGTAGCCACGCGGGTCGGGAGGTGCTGGGCGTGGGCTAGGCCGCGCCGTATCTTTTGAAATGCAAATCACGGTCGTGGCTCGTGCTCCCGTATGTCAAAATTCGGGAAATTTTACGACCGCCCGGGCCATCACGGCTGTCTGACGGAGCAGCCCCGTCAGACGTAAAACGCTCTGCCGTCAGACGTAAGCGGCTCCCATCAATCGTAAAAAATTCCCGTCAAACGGGAAAGTTTACGTTCGTCCGGGCGCATCTGGCAACAGCGCCGCAATGCGGGTTGGCGGGAAGACGCGGCAACGTTGTACGGGAGGGTATATAAGGACCGGCGGGACGCATTGCCGTCACACCTCTCACCACACCGCAAGAAGCAACCACCACCACCTCCAGCCAACCCTGCCACCCTGCCACCCTCTGCACGCTTCACCTGCCCTGCCGTCCGTCACCATGCTGAAGAGGAACATGAAGAAGGCCAGGAAGCCTTCCCCTGCCCCCTCGACGCCTGCCACCTCTCCGCCTGCCCCCTCGACGCCTGCCACCTCTCCACCTGCCCTTCGACGCATGCCACCTCTCCGCCTGCCAACTATCCGGCTGTCTCCTCTCCGCCTGCCACTTCTCTTCCTGCCACCTCGTCCACCTCGGCTGACCCCGATGAAATTGTGATCAACGTCGGCGAGAGTGCAGAGGTCATGGAGGATGTCGTCGAGGATGAGGTGGACAGTGATGACAACGACAATGAGGCGGACGACCATGCCGTTGCACCTTCCGGCGGCGAACAGCAACAACAACCGGCAAAACGCCGCCGGAAGAGCACCAACATTATCCTGCCAGAGAGATGGAGCGAATGCTGGGAGAGTGGCTGGAGTTCGAGGTGCCTTATCTATATGATCAGGGTGATCCCAGGCACAAGCAGAAGGAACACATTTGAACATGTTTGGGTGGAGAAGGCAGCCAGTCTGGACCCCCCCATCGCCACCGAGGAATTAAAGACGTGGTTCTCCTCTCTCCGCTCCAGGTTCGGCAGGCTCTCCAAGCAGAAAAGTGGTGATGGGGCCCGCAGGATGACGGAGAGGGAGAAGTGGATCGTCACCATGTTTAGCTTCCTGAAGGCACACATCGTGCGCCAAAGGAAGCCCCGGACACTTGGTATGCCTCAGGTACGTGTATATTTTTTATGTTTGCCAACCCTTTCACTATTAATTCGACAACCACATCCAGGTGTCAATATTTTCCTGGCGAGCGATAGGAAGCCAAGAGGTTTGGCGTCCTCAGGACAATGACAGGTTTTTGTCATTTTCTGAATTATTTTGCTTATAATGATGCAAATATTTTTTTCAATTTATCTTGTTCACTTATGTTTTTAGCCTTATATAATTATATATATATATATATATATATATATATATATATATATATATATACTGTATATATATATATATATATATATATATATATATATATATTTATATATATATACATATATATATATTTATATATATATACATATAACCTAATGTATAACAAAAAATTGTGGTATTCTGGGAAGCCTAATATGTTCAAAGTTATTGTTGCTATTATGGTGTGAACTGATGAAATCTTTAGTACTTTACCATAACTATATATAACCAATATATATATATTACCTAACATTTTGATAATGAAACACATAATAACAATGGTGTGGCCATTCCTGCCCATTTATAGTTCCCAGATTCCAACCCAGACCTACGTGGTTGACAAAGACTGTCTTTGTCTGTGTTTGGACAGACGGGGTGTGCCAACGATTGTCCGGAAACGGTCGAGGTAAGTCCTAAAAAGTCCCAAGACATACAGCCTCAGCTATGCAGGTCTTGTGGGGGCGTGGCGTGGGCGTGGCCTGTGTTTCCGCAAATCGGGCAGCCATGCGGACTAACGGGGACATGCTTACGCAAGTCGCAAACACGTACGTAGTTCATTACGACTACATTACGACTGACGTAACAATGGCCCCGTCACGGTACGTCTGTCGGGAAAATGCAATAATCGTGGTGATACGGGCGTACACGGCCGGAATACGCCCGACAGAACAAAAAATTGGCGATTACGCCTGACGGGAGCTGTCGGGAGCAATATACGGGAATGTGTGATCCCAGCATAAGGAATCATTGTCACGAACAGTTTGGACAAAAAATAAAAATGTCAACCTTGCTTGAATTTATAGCTATACCCTATTCCCAGTAAGTATGCGCAAACTTTTGAACATTAACCTCTATAACTCACAAACGACTAGAGTACTCGAGCTAATATTTCTACCATTTAGGAAGGGTCAGCCAGGGAATAGGAGTGGGAATATACAGCCCATTTGCTGTAGCCCGTTTTGAGTTAGAGGTTAGGAGTAACAATTTCTGGACTACCTATTTGGAACAGGGTATAGTGAAGTAATTTTTTTTTTTTAGTTTTTTTTTTAGTTTTTTCATGAATGGTTGGAGATAGAAGTTCAAAGAGTCCATATCCACTTTTTTCCACTATTCTATTTATGTTGTTGCCATGCTAAACTCCAGTATCAACACTAAATATTAATCTGACACACACACACGCACTTACTTACTTTCATACCTACTTAGCCGCGCGGCTAGCTCAGTGGTACCGTCCCTGCCTGCAACCCAGCAGACCGGGATTCAAATCTCGCTCAGGTTGGTGAAGGTTTTCTGAGACATAGCCGGCGGTTACCACCTCCTTTGAGCAAGGAGATGGGTAATTTTCATTGCTGATAATGTCTAGGAAGCGGACAATACGAGCAAAAAACTCAACTCCTGTCAAACTACACATATAATACAATTATGAATACACTCTATCTCTCTCTCTCTCTCTCTCTCTCGTTTACAAATATTTAGGTGAAACATTTATCAGTATTGTGCACGGGCATTTGATTAACCCCATCTGCACCGACGGCCCGTTTTATATTTCATTCTAGCTCTATTAACCCCTTCACTACGATGACGTAATTTTCATCATATTCTGGAAACCATTAGACGATTTTCTTTAGTCTATAATCTACCTCTAGGATTCAAATGGGTAAATACTATCTATCTATCTATTGCCAGACGCCTTACTCCCCTTACGAGGGTGGCCATACACAGAATGCCCCCAAGCGGACCTATTCCCTGTGAGAGGGACAACCCGAGCCAGTTTAGTGAAGGACTTACAGGATTGACCACTCAATTCAGGATCCGTCCTGGGTAAAGAATGGGTAAGAATGGGTAAATACGATCTCGATAAATCCTCAGAATAACATAGGTTCTTTTTAAACTGCATAAAACCGTCTGAATTTAGCCAGAATCAAAGGTGCTGAAGGGGTTAAGACGATTTCGTGCGGTTTAAGAAGGATCTGAGGTTGTAAAAACTGTGAAGTGAGCTAGTTCGAAGCCTGTTAACTGATGGAGGTCTAAATATGGCTAGACTGTCATTTAAAAGACGTCGCCGCAGCAGAAGGGGTTAAGGGGATTATTATTATTTTTTTTTTTGCTCCCTAGACCTACATTAACCCTTTCACGTTTTATGACGCAGAGGTTGCCAGATTAGCAATAATAAATAGAGTTCTCTCATTCTTATAATTACCTCTCAAAAATTAGGTTACTGCCCACAGCTAACTCAAAGACAACTGGCAGAGGTTGAAGTAACTAAACTAAAGGTTTCTAAATACCCCTGATGGTAACAAAGGCTTTAAAGTATCCCTAATAGGCTCAAAATTGCGTCAAGAACGTGAGAGGGTTAAGCTATTAAATAATATCCCCCACCCCCTTTTTTATACGAAAAGTCTTATATTGACAAAGAAATGGGGCGAACAGTCGTAAACTCGCCAAACTAATGGGCTGAACGTCCTGCAGTCTGAAAACTAAAAGGGCTAAGCATGAGGAAGAAGGGTGTCCAGAAAAAAACGACCATCTCCTCTTAACCCCTTCTATACAGGCGACATCCTTTTTATTATTTTTGGCTACTAGGAATCGATTTTATTCAGTTAAGGAAGGATCTCTAGCAGTGATAAGGCTTTGAACTATCTCAATCAATCCTTTTAACTACCCAGACCCTTCCTAAACTCCATAAGATTGTCTAATTATAGCTAGAATAAAATACAACAGACGTCGCCTGTACAGAAGGGGTTAAACCTTTTATTGTTGACAGTGTAACCCGAGTCCCACTAAAACCCTAAAGGGTTGGCACCTCCCTATAAAGCGATTGGTGCTTCCAAGCAGACGGGGGTTGTTGTTGTTGTTGCTGTTCCCCAAGCTGCCTGGCCGAACAGCCCCAAGGCCCCGAGCAAGGCCAAGGCCATAACCGAGCGCCCCCACAGAACTCTCCCTCCCTACCACAATAAAGCCTGGGTGACCGAAGCCACTCCATGGCGGGGAGCTGAGGAGGGTGCAGAAACGCCCGGGAAACCAAAGCCCAACCCAGGGCCCTGTGCCCCTCAGCAATTATGAAGAGAAAGTTGAGGGGCAAAGGAAAAATGTGACGCTTTGGCTTTCAATCTCGGTAGATTGGGAGATCAATCCACGGAAGAGACGCCGTCACTTGAGATCTAGAAAGTACAATAGAAAGTAAACGGAACAGTCAGAGTAAGCTATGGGTATGGCAGAGATCGCTCAGTTGTCACTCTGATGAGGGTTGTAGGGGAGTGGTGATTGCTGTGTGATTGGAGATTGAAGGTTTGGGCTGAGTGGTGGTTTAGGGGGTAATTGGTGATTGGATGTTTGGGTGATTGGTGATTTAGGGGGCAATGGTGATTGATGTGTTAAGGGGTTGTTTGGGATTGGTGATTGATTGAGGTGATTTGATTTAGAGGGCAATTGGTGATAGATTGTTAAGGTGATTGATGTGGTCTTGTGGTTAGTGATTTTGGGGGTAATTGGCGACTTATTGTTGAGGTAATGTGATTGGTGTAGTGCCTTGATTGTGTTCTTATGGGAGTGGTGATTGCTGCGTGATTGGTGGTGTGTTATTGTTTGGTGATTAGTATAGTAATTGTGTTCTGGTGGAGCTGGTGCTTGCTGTGTGATTGGTGATTGATGTGTTATTGTTGGTTTGGTCTATTGTTACTATTGTTTTGCTATTGTAGTAAATAGGTCGTAGTGTTTTCTATTGTTAAATTGTGTATTGGTGTTTTATAATGGATGAAGTAGCTATTGATTGTGGAATCTGGTGATTGAGTTGGTGGTGTGTGTGTGTGTGTGGAGAGAGCGAGAGAGAGAGAGGCGTGTCTTGCATACTAATTACCGAGTATTTGTTAAAGTGTGTCCTGACATAGCATACGGGCGCATTTCATTTGGGCGAAAATTTTGATTTGCTACTCTATCATTTGTGCGCCAGTTCACTATGTCATTTGGGCGACAACATATCAGTAATTCGGTGAAATGGTAACCATTATTTGGGCGAAATCAGAATAATGCAACAACAGCGTAAATGCTATAGAACTGTCTGTCAAGGATGGTTGATAATTTAGAGTAGTTTGACTGAGTAGTGGGAGCCGTAGGAACACACGGATTAGAACCACAGGATCGAACACAAGGGCGAGATGAAGAAACGAGGCTGAGGGTTCACAGTAATATTAGCTATGACTGAGCATAACCATTCAAGTGATATTAAGAAAATTGAAGCACAACAACTTACAGTGCAAGTTAAAAGATTCGCAGTCTGGCATAAGCCCCAAACCTTTGAAAGTTATTAGAAAAGAACTTATGAATAATAGTGAAAGCCAACTTGAACCAAAAGACCTGAGAAACGTTTCCCTTGCTCTGTACAGAGAGCAAGACAAAAAAAAAAAATCTCCGTCCTGCCCAAGAGTCGTCATAAAGTTTATGTGTATCTATCCGCAAATGAAGTGAAAACAAACTAGGATGAACATGTTGTGTTTGTAAATGATGAGCAGAAAGGCATAGCCATATTTTCCTCCTAGAATGTCTGGGAAGCGGTATGATGCTCGCCCAAGTGAAGTGTCGAGTATGGTCAAAATGGAGCTTAAATTTTCGCCCAAATGAAGAGATAAATGGCGCCCAAATGATATGTATTTTTCGCTCAAATGAAGTGCTTAATCGCCCAAATGAAATGCGCCCATAGCATACTGGTGTTGGAGGAGGAGGAGGAAAAATAGGGGAAGGGATGGAGGAGTGACAGTGGTGGTGGTGGTGGAGGAGGAATACAAAGGAATACAAAGGAGAAGAAACTACAACAAACCTATTGGTCCTTATGGGGCAGTTTGGATATCTAAAACTACTAATCTACTGACTACGAGGTAGAGAAAAGGATAGCAAAGAAGAAGGCTCCTCCCCACCCACCACTCCCTCCAGCTAATACTGGCATGGAAACAGATAGGAAAAATACCATGTAGTATTGAAAAACTGACACGGAAATTCTGACAGGACAGGGAGAAAAAAGAAGTTGATTTGTAATCTAAGCTAACTCTATTACTATAATTCTGAAAGGGAACAGATGTATGAAAATCAATATACATTGCGGTATGCGTTGACATTTCGTTGCGCGTTATTCTGAAAGAAACTGTGTTAATCGGGGGTTATTTGCCATGTGTTTATCCAGATGGTTCTTAAATTTTTCGACAGTATTACAGTTTACAATGTTCGAGGGTAGTCTGTTCCAATTATTCACAACGCGGTTGAAGAAGAAACGCTTCGCCTCGTGAGAATGAAAACGCTTGCCTATAATCTTGTAACCATTGTTTCTCGTGTTTGCTGGATTGATCGTAAATAATTCGCTTACATTTAGGTTGCTGAATCCCTTGAAGATTTTGAACACCTCTATTAGGTCACCTCTCATTCTGAGCTTTGTTAACCCTTCTTTAGCGGCGCGCAACATAAGTCGAGTTAAATAAAGCTGGACTATGTGGCGGTGCTCGACATATATCGTGTGGCAATTTCAGCACGTAATGTTGCTGAGAGAGAGAGACAAGTGGTGGCAGGAGAGTAGCGAACGTATGACTGCTCCCGACCACCGCGGCGAACATACTGACACGAATTCCACCTCCTCCCTCCCTCTCTCACTCGCTATATACGGAATTATATGGGGAAATTGCCTAATTACATGCTTTTTGCACTCGCGTTGCACGGTTTTTGCAAGAAAACTAGCCATCATAAAAGGATCGTTATGGTGTCATTCGAAAGCTCTGTTTATGCCCTTTCAGGGATAGTTACTTGTTTTACGTTCTGGGTCTTATTTAGGCATGAAAATGATCACGTAAACAGCCCTATTTTGGCTAAAAACACCCCGCTGGGCGGTACATATAAATAAACCGCATGGCCGCTCGTAAGGTGTTAAGCTAACAAATTTAGTTCTTTTAAGCGCGCTTCGTACGGTTTATTACGCAATCTAGGTATCATTTTAGTGACTCTGCGTTGCACCTTTTCAAGTTTATTTATGTCCTTTCGGTAGTACGGTGACCAGAATTGCACGCAGTATTCGAGATGGGGACGCACCAATGAGTTGAATAGAGTAAGTATGATTTTTTCTGATTTGAATTTGAATGTTCTGCCGATGAAACCCACCAATTTATTAGCAGTTTTTATTACCGGTACCTCTGTACACTGTTTACTCGGCTTCTGGTCACTTGATATTATAACTCCCAGATCCTTTTCATTATTTGTATTTGATAGTTGAATGTTGTTCATTGAGTAATCTTTTTTAGCCATTTTTCTGCCCAGTTTACTAAAGTGTCTAGGTCACCTTGTAGTTTTTGCCATGTACTGTTGAGGTTACTTTATTAGTAATTGTTGTATCGTCAGCAAATTTCGAAATTTTGCATTCTATTCCTTCATCTAAGTCGTTTATGTAAATTATAAAAAGAATAGGACCTAATACCGAACCCTGGGGAACGCCACTATTTACTTTGCACCAATCAGATTCTTCACCATTTATTACAACGCGTTGTTTACGGTCTGAGAGCCAATTTTCGAGCCATTTCTGAGTTTTTCCTGTTATGCCATGAGCTTTCATGTTGTCAATTAGTCTCTTTTGGGGCACGGTATCGAAAGCTTTCTGAAAAGCGAGATATATTATATCAACAGTATGCTCTATCCTTATCATACGATTTGTAAACATCATTGAAGAAATCGAGTAAGTTTGTTAAGCATGAACGTTTATTTCTAAAACCATGCTGGGAATCTTTTATTAAATCATTTTCTTACAAATGTTTTACTATTTTTTCCCTTATAATGGTTTCCATTAATTTGCCCGTTACCCATGTTAAGCTAATTGGTCGATAATTGCCGGGAGAGGACTTATTTCCTTTTTTGTATATGGGCGTCACTTAGCTAGTTTACATTCGTTTGGAACTATCCCAACATTCAATGATTTGTTGAACAGATTTGAGAGTGGTTTAATAATTTGTGTTTTGCTTCTTTTAGGATCCTTGGGGATATTTTATCAGGGCCTGGGGTTTTATTAACTTTCAAATTGTTGATTGCGAGTAGGATATCGTCTTCATAAATCGTAAAGTTTTCGAGCTCAGTGCCATTTGATTGATTCGTAGGGGTAGGTCGGTTACCGGTAGAGTAGGAGGAGGAGCAGGAGGAAGAGGAGGAGGAAGCAGGGTGGAAGGGAAGGTAGAGGAGGAAACAGAGGGGAAGGAAAGGTGGAGGAGGAGTGACAGTGGTGGAGGAGGAGGAGAAAGAATGGGAGAAGGGAAGGAGGGAGGAACAATGGTGGAGGAGGAGGAGGAGGACAAATAGGGGAAGGAATGGAGGAGGAGTGACAGTGGTGATGGTGGTGGAGGAGGGAAAATAGGGGAAGGGAAGGAGGAGTGACAGTGGAGGAGGAGAAGGAAGGAAATAGGGGAAGGAAAGGAGGAGGAGTGACAGTGGTGTTGAAAGAGGAGGAGGAATAATAGGGGCAGGTAAGGAGGCGTAACAGTGGAGGTGGAGATCTAATATATGGCGTTTGAGCGTTGGAAGAAGAGGAGTGACAATGGTGGTGGGTGGTGGAGGAGATGGAGGTGATGTAAAATATGCCGATGGTGGAGATGGAGGAAATACATGTTATACAATTCTTAACAATCCATCTACATTGTTTTCGTATTGAATTATTTGCACTTATTCTTAAAGCTATTTTAGGTTATTTTTAAAAATATACATATAGGCCTACAGCAAATATGTACCGGTATACATATAGGCCTACAGCAAATATGTACCGGTATACATATAGGCCTACAGCAAATATGTACCGGTATACATATTTCACATTGCCAGCGAATCTCTGAAATTAATG